>NQII01002204.1:278504-295002 GCA_002778355.1 Clitarchus hookeri | reverse complement strand
CCCCCCCTTTCTCCTTCCGCAAACTAAACAAACCGCGAACTTACTACGTCCGAGTACAGATCAAGATATTTGTTTCAGTTTTACTTATTTTGGTATCTCGTTTACTTTGCATATCCTGGAAGTAATTGGATGAAGTGTTTGGCAAAACTAAGTACAATATTTATATATATTTACCACCCAGCACTCTTCATCAAGTTGCGTAACACGGCCGCAATGTTTTATTTGTAAGATAGCATAGCTATCTTACATCGGCATAGTACATCTCAAGTGTTACAAACGTTAACACAACTGGCGAACCTATAGCGATAAACACGTATCTGCACAGTGTTCCACGTCACATTATCGCATCCGGCAGGGGACCCAGATTATTGTAGGCACTAAACCAATTCTGCGATAAAAAAAATCGAAGCTCACAATTATTCCATTAACTGTGAGCTCGCTGTGACGAGGATCTTGGCTCACCCACATATTTTTTATATAAGGTAGACCGATTACATTCTTCTGCACACGTCTCAAACATTGGTCTACGATTGTTCGCAGAACTGTCAAAACCGCGTGTTCAAACAGCGACATGGCGACGACGTTTGTACACATTTAGTTTCCCAACTACCTCATGTTTTATATAAAAAAATATATACACATCTCAGCTATGTTGGGGTCCGCGGTGGTGTGGTGGTTAGACTACTCGCCTACCACCAAGGCGAACCTGGTTCGATTCCCGGTGGGGTCCCCCCAGATTTTCGCATGTGGGAATCGTGCCGGACTATACCGCTGGTCAGCGGTTTTTCCCGGGATCACCCGTTTCCCCCACCTGTGCATTCCGGCGCTGCTCCATACTCACCTCGCTTCACACTCATCGGCTCTAAAGACCTCAATGTTAAAAGCCGCCCAAATATCTCCATTCACACTCACTTACCTCACTCACCCGGCTTCGTTAAAACTTCGTGAGAAGTGCAACTTTTAAAATTCAGTGTATGTAACGTGTGTCTAGGTTCACGCAATTCTGTGTGGTTTTCGGTTCTAAAGACAAAAAAAATAGTTTTAATGTTAAAATGAGCTAATGCGCAACTGGCATGGGCACACTTCCCCGGGTTAATGATCCCTGCATATTGCTGGTTAATGGTTTTGAATTTGAAGGCTACACACACTATACAGTTTATAATCTACGGGCGCGCCCCACCACGGCGCCAACAAACACTGTAGAGGGCGTTCCTTACAATATTTCTCTCTTGTAATAACAGTCTCCGCTTGGAAGCACTGAACCATAATCATTGGGTACACGGAAACTTTGTGCAGCGGAAAGATACATAACTTGACAGGCTTCTTGCTAGTCGCTCGACTGCAATCCAACACTGCCTCGTGCCGGGAGCAACCACGCGTCATTAATCACAGTTCACGTGCGCCAAACCGCAAACAGGGCGCCTCGTTTTATCTCTCAGCCGGCAGGATGCTGATGGGGNACTGTAGTTGGCCGAAATTCCCTCACGTCTCAGGATCGAACTAAAATTTTTTTGGGCGTGGGCGGGAGCTGATCTTCAGCACGATTATCTAAACTGTTAGTTTGGTCAAAAGTCTTAGTTTGCAAGCTAAACAGATGGACGGTTGATAAACAGTATTAATACTAACAAGGACAGTGTTTGTGTCAGTGACATGCAATTTTAAAGAAAGAATGCACATTTAGGTGCGACATGTTTTGGATCACATGTAACAAAGCGAAACTTGTAGACATTTCAGCTATAGGCTGTTCACGATAAGTCAACATTTATGAAATCAACATTTAAAAACATCACTGACCGTTACTGCATATAATTCAAATAAACACTTTTAAGTTGGCAACTAATTACAAAAAGTAGTTTAAAGTATTTCGCGTTTATTGAAATCTGTTCCTGTGTGTTTTATAAACGCTATATAGTGTTACAAGATACCTGAGGGGCGTATCTGATATCATGAGGGATGGATGTCTTAATAAAAATAAAAGAACTAAATTTGATTTTTAATTTATTCACACAGCTATAATTTACATTAATAATCTATCTCCACTATTACTCTTTTTATTTCTCAGTGAGCGCAATATGTAATGTATATTTTAACTCTAATTAGCGTTCTTCTTAACGTCTCTGTTTGGCAGTAGTCAATTAACTCGTACTCATCAGGAGCACATGCCATAATTTGTAATATATTTCACTCACGCATCCAGTCCAATAGTCCAGCCTGCCAGTCGTACTCTTCACTGCTCTGGTGTTCTCAGTCGCAGATTTTCCTCCCGCTGGTCACTTCCGGCACTACTCGTCGCTCTTCTCGCTCGTCGTCTTTCGCTCGATGCCAAGCTGCCGACTCTCATGAACTCTCCACTCCAACTCCCTGCTCGGAGGCCCGACGCGCTTTATAGTAACAGCAGTCCAGATCTGGAATACTGCCCGCACCCCGAGTCACGCCGAGAGGGGCAAGGACGATCGAAACCAGAACATTCTTCAGATAAACGCAGAAAATCTATACGCCGAAGGTCAGCAGCGTGCAAGCCACAAAAAAAAACCTTAATCGCGGTGTAATGCGCAAGAATGTGTGGCGGCACACAGTCATAATTCAAAACCCTGGCAGGATTATCGCTCGATTTTCATTCAAACTTTCCTTAGTGACTCGCCGCCCGCTATCATATCACTGCTATGTCATCTTCCGCTCGATCGCGCAGGGCAGGTCAGGAAAGCGAGCGCGTAACAATATTAACATGTTTTACACATTATATTTCTACGGATAGCGAAAATTACCTTGGCATACGAATACTGGGTGCATCTAAACTAGACCGACGAATTTCGGCAGCAGGTTAATCACGAAAAAAGGTGAAAACATAATATATGACTTATGGTCTAAAGTGAATCGGAAGGGCGGTATACATCTCTATACCAGTTTTTTTCTTGGCTCTTCAGTGTATGCTCACCAGATATTTTGTTTATAAAGTTTTGGAATGTTTTATGGCCATCAGCTCAAAAATAACTTAAGGCTGTTCATAATCAAGTGAACACTTTTGAAATCAACCGTTGAAAAATGTCACTGCCCCTACCTGCGATTATCTTAACGGGCAATTGATAGGCAAGCGCCCAGTGCAGTTGGTATCGACGGACGGAAAGTAGTTCCAGATTTTAACGAATAATTAAAGCTGTTACATAAAAATGTGTGAATACCTAAATTATTTATTTTACTTTCTGTTATTTTACTGCATGTAAGAAAAATAACTAGCAAATTTGTAAATTATTTACTTTTATAACAGTATCGTATTTCACTTGACCGGCGCATGAATAAAGTGATCAGGTCCATGACAAGGTTAATTTTACATCCGGTGGAAGAATGCACAAGATGTATACAAATAGATCTTAGGCAGGGCTTTCGAAAGTGCTCATTTTACCGCAAACAGCCTTTACACACGAGTATATTTAAGTTTATATGTTCGCTTTATGGTAAGACATTCTGAGTCACACCGGGGATTGGCACCAAATATCAACAGAACCTATTCCGTGATTAATATAACCAATTCCCGAACCGTTTAAGGTACAACCAGCAAATACATAACATAGGCAAGAGGGTGTTCTCCGAGTCTTCCCTGACGTCCCGACTTGCCCATACATCACACTCTTGCAGGGGGTGTTCTCCGAGTCTTCCCAAATCCCTGCCATTTAACCAAAACTTTTAGAGAACACGAATTTTTGTCCAATCTAATGTAAGACCAAATTAATTTTAGGAAAATTACTTTAATGAGGAAAGATGATATGGAAGTTGTCCTATTGGTGAAATGTTATTAAGGTCTAGTGAGATTTAGGCGAATTGGATTTTAGGTAGTTACTTTTACGCAAACAAATGCTTGCACCAAATTACATCATTTTATTATTATTATTTTATGTAGTATAATTTGCCGTAACGCTACGGCAGCACAATACAAACAATGAAGTAGCTTCTATGGCGTTAAATATGAACATCAACTGTGAAATTTTGAGAGTGGTGCTTAGGTTTTGTTTACGTATACAGCTCCCTCAAACTAAAATAATTTAAAATACAATAGTTGAAACAAGTGACCCATACCAAAAGCTATAAAAATTATTACTAAATATAACAATAATAAAAAAAGTGTCAAATTACATCTCTCTTGTTTTGAAATTACAACTCTCTCTGGTAATATACGTTACGTTTTAGGACAGACAAATTCTGAACTTTTGTCAACTAATCATGACGTAATTAGTAGAGCATAATTTAGAATTATGAGTACATTCTCGGCGTTTCGCAATCACTCGATAACGTATAAATAAAATTTGGCAACTACATTCGAAGATATTTGTAAAATGTAAACTGTAATTAGAAATATTAACTCATTTCACTGAAAAAAAAAGTTATGACACATAACTGGAAGATTCAACATGGCGGATGAGACACATACTGCTGACATACTGTTGGATGCACAAAACCTCAGTCAGGGCGCGTCTCGAAAAGAAGAAAGTGCTACGTCACGCACGGAACACAATGGTAGGCTATTTATTAACGTAGGACGTCGCTCAACTCTGGCGTTGTACATGCACGCTGTTGAAAACAGCCGTAAATTATAAGAGTAAGTGAGTGAAAATATTTGGGTGGCACTTAACACCGAGGTCTTGAGAGCCGATGAGGGAGGTTGATGTGAGTATGGAGCAAGCAGAGCCGGAATGAAAGGACGGGGGAAACAGGAGATCTCCGAGAAAACCCGCCGACCAGCGGCATCGTCCGGCAAGATTCCCAGTAAATGACAAGAAACATTCAGTGTAATGCAGAGCTAACACACGGAAACGTCGTCCGTTCGGACATAAACTGCAATTGATCTCTGTACAAAAAACTATTCCGAATTTCCTGTAGCTTGGGAGGTCAGAAACGAACAATGCCGAGGCTAAACGAACCATTTTTCGGCCGAAAAAGACTATTCCCGCGGCAGTTAGGATATTCATACCACTTATACATATACCTGCAAATATCAACCGTTAGCGCAAACCACATGTAACGAACTGCATTAAAAATAATAATAAAAAACTGGGAAACTGAAATTGCGTACGCATCACAACGATTTTAATGCCGACTTTCTAAAGCGTGATGTACGTAAAACCGAAAACACGATGTAACACGTAACGAAATTTATGTTCTGTTTAAAATACACTTTTTACATTAAACATTCTCTTCCGCGAAAACGATCTACGATGTCAACAGCTAATCCGATGTGTGATGAGCATTCAACATTCTCAAAATATCATTTTCCGCCAAGTGATTACCGTATAGCTCCGGACAACGTAAAATAACGTTTTTATTTTATTTTAGGAAAGGTAGCCACTCAGAAATTCCGAAACAATTTTTTTTTGTTCCAGGGCTACCAAAACATGTCAAAGTTTAAAAGAGTGAGTGAAGTAATTGAAGAGATTTGGACGGCTCTTAACAGCGATGTCTTGAGAGCCGATGAAAGTGATTGAGGTGAGAATGGAACAGTACCAGAATGAAAGGGCGGAGAAAAGGGAGAAAATCCGCCGACCAGCGGCATTTCCCGGCACGATTCTCACATACGAAAATTTGGGAGTGAACCAGCCGGGGATTGAGCACGGTTCGCCTAGATGGGAGGCGAGCAGGCTAGCCACTCAACCCCCCCCCCCCNCCAGATAGAGGGTCGTGGGATGGACATAACATGAAAATTGCTATGGATCGTGTAGTTTCTGGAAAACTTAGTAGCGTGTTGCTGCTCCTCACACTATGTTCCCAAGAGCTGAATTGAAGACAGAGTAAATGCAATTAAGAACGGTTCTCAGGTTAATTTAGAGGCAAAACTTGGTCGATTTGAAAAAAAAAAAATTTCGGGCGAATTTGAGTTACAGCTGGCTGAACACACCCGAGTCTTGGATAATTGTTTAATATCCCTTACAAGGAAGGAATTCCTCAAATTAGCTTCTGATTTAGCTGAAGATCAAGTTGCTCCACTGTTTGAAGCAGAACTACTACGAAATTGGCGGGTAAAGATTTTTACAGAGGATTTATGTCTAGATTTCCTAACTTAGCTTGGAGAACTCCAGAATCACTATTGGTGCACCAAGTCAGATCATAGCTGTTGCTCATCCATCTGACTGAGAGCAATATTTCTCCAGGTATTGCGCCATTTTGTTCGCTTCACTCATCCAACAGAAGAAAAACAAGTGTTGTTAATCGTAGACGGACATTTCAGTCATAGAGAACTTGAAGTTATTATGTTTGATGATGCGAACCACATTCCACCCCATAATATTTCACAAGCTCCAACCCTTAGAACGCACATTTATGAAACCATTCAAGGGCGCATACGCCGAGGTTTGTGCACTTTGGATGAGAAAAAATCCTTCGGCGAGAATCAATGACTATGATATTGCTGGTCTTGTGTGTAGGGCATACACTATAGTATGTCGTAGGAATTTACCCCACAAATCCAAATGTGTTTAGCGATCTTCATTTTGCAGAGAGCCTTCTTATGACAAGACATTCTAGATCCTTCATTGGATACCAGCTCAGTTTCAAAATACTTCCAGCATAAAATACTTCCGACAATAGTCTGCCTTGTGGAGACCTGTTCACAAACACTGTAGGCCTGAACTCAGTTGAACTTCAAGTGCATGTTAACCATCAGCGCTCTACAATCACTTTGCATACCCCACAACTTCGATAATAACCAGCTATTTCCTCCAAGCCATATCATCAGCGAATGTGGCAGAAGCATATTGAACTCTGAAGCAGTTCCTTCTACCACTGAAGTCCATTGTTGTACCCTATCGAGAACGATACAAAGGAAACATGTGCTCTCGAAAATTTCTTGTATTGTTCAAAGCAGCATTCAATTGTGTCCAAACCATGAGCCTGAGTCATCGACCAGCGGATTACAAGGCTTTAACATTCTAATTTCCACATTTCACTGAAAAAGTTGTCACCACTCCCAAATGCGACTGAGAAGAGAATGAATACAGGGAAATGGAGGTCGCAGAAAAGTGAAATACTCACATCCACTCAGTATAAAAATCAAATTTAATCAAACAAAAAGTATCAGCCAATAAAAATAAGCATACTCATTAAAAGTGCGCAAGAAAACTTTCAATGAGTTTTTAGATGGAACCAGAAAAGAAAAGGACCAAGTTTGCTTTATCACGATTAAATGATAAAGAAACGACTACCTGCATTCGATGTTGTAAAGATTTTGAGAAGGACCAGTGCAAGGACTCTTGAGGTTGGCCCATGAAAAATGTGCTAGTGTTGATGAAACTGATTCCTTTCATCATTGTGATCATTGTAAATCAAAATGTGTTCAACCGTGTCTCTTTTAAGGATGTATTTAACTGCTAAATGTGTAATTTTACTATGTCTTATTGATAACTGTATCTTGTCAGGGGCTACCCGCCTCTGCCATGTCCACATCTTAAAACCAATGTGGACGTTTTTGCATTTCTATTTCATACATTCCAATTTTGATTTATTAACACGTTAAGCTCTTAAGAATGTGTGTGTGTGTGTTGGTAATGGGAAATTGCATTTATACGATCCGAAATATTTTTAACAATAGTACATTAATTTTTACAAGTGTCCGGGGCTACTCACCCTTCCCCTAAATGTAGTAACTTTGAAAGTAAAGTGCAATTTTCTGGAAGAGCTTAAATTGCATCATACAGCACACTGTACATGCAACGTGTGTGTATTAAACACACGTTGCTTGTCGGAATACATAGCAAGAAGAAGCATATGGATTTTTTTGGGGCGGACGAGACAATGACGAGATCATAGCATTTCGTAACAACCGTGAACTTCTTGCAATTCGGTTTTAAACTCTTAATAATATTCGTTGGTTACCATCCGAAGGAGCACTGTCTGTCGGATTTATATTGAAACTAAACGATAGCCGGCCCCACAAACTTGGAATAACCCACCAGGCGGCAAAATTCTTGAAATTGGTAACCCGACCGTGAAACCACGATATTGTAATGTTTCAGGTATTTGGGATTCTAAGTTATAAATTCATCTCAATTCTTGTGAGAAAACGACAGTACCTACTCGAGAGCTAATGTGTTGTCGAAAGCTGTCTTCACGGTCTGAAATCTCAAATTCAAATGGCGAGCGAGAAGCATGGTACCTTGTGAAACATTATTTACAGGTAACTGTCTGTGTGTGTGTGCGCGCGTGTATATATATATGTATGTATATATATATAATTATTATATTACCATACCACCACTAAGTAACGAAACATAATACTTTTTAATATAAATTTTTATTTGTGTTATGTTCTCTGAATCCGAATAATGCTTTCAACACAACAATCTGTGCCACATTTGCCATTCAACAAATTAAGTAATTTTCCTCAGCCGATAACCACATTAATAATAGATACTGACAACAATGACGTAAGCCGAGAAATTTCACTATAAATATCCCGCGTAAAACATTAATAAACGGAACGGTGTCATGTCAGAAAATTTACAAATAAATATATGCATTCATTTCTACAACCACTTAAAGGGTGCAATTCTTAGCTTTGAATGACCGGAAGAAAAGTTATAATATGGCTCTACTAAACACTAGCAATGCTGAGTGAGCAAAGCAACGTAACAAACAGTGCTCTCAGAATACAGTTTTAACACTTATCGGTCACTATCGTTGCATCTGATCGCTAGCAACACTATCTGCCGGGATCAATATCGAAACTTTACAATACAATGGTAGAGAAGTTTACCATAAACCCCCAGGACACACTACCTTCTGAAAACAACGTCGGTGTATATAGCCTAGGTCCTGGTAGGAGCCGCGAGCATTCTCGTCAAAACACTGGCAGTTTTTGAGCAAGCAGGAAACGACCGTCGAAAGTATGGAGGGCCACGCGTGCCCTCAAGATGACTACCAAACTATACACCTCTGGACAAGTTTATGAACGAAACTTTCCCGGTCTTACAAGCTGTGCGATGAACTCGAGTCCTGTACTCTAAGCACTTTCGCCTGTGGAACGATCAGGTACGTATTTAACCGCTTTACTTACGCTGCGTTCTTCACTTTGAATGTTGCAACAGAAGCTGAGCCCATTCGTTTGATAAGTTCTTACAAGACCTAACCTTCACTTTATCTGAAGTTGTTCCGATACCAATACACTTCGTCCAAAATGGCTTGCCACATAGCTACGACCTTAGCGCTAGCAGTGATGCTTTTTTTTTGTGTTTCTGATTTCTGTAAACAGCTGTAATTTATTCGCGTGATTAAAGAAGTGCCTACGTGAAAAGCAGCAAGCTTAAAAACCAAGTTACAAAATATGAGAAAAGCATGCGTGCTGTCAACTCGTTGCATTATTATCGCACCTAAATAATAAACATAGACTCGGTCACGAGTTAAAAAAACTAAAAAATTGCATTGCGCTTGCATGATGGCATAAAAGGTGCCGGAAAACTTGGGAATGTTCAACACAGTGGTAACGACTGTACATAGTATCGGGATATCGTTATCGGATAAAGTGGTATAGGAACAAACTCTATACACAGGAATCGGTGAGCAGAATTTCCGACAATAGACTGCAATAAAGGCAGCAAGTCAGAAAGCTGATGTGCTGGAAGCCGCTAACGGTGTAATCAACAGAAAATAAACTATGTTAACTGAACCAGTGCTAGTATCTTATCACACACACCACAGACACACACTGTTTTTGTTATAGTTCCTATATTTAAAACATTTGCTTCCATGAATGATGCAGAAAAAACTATATAATTACAAAGTGTTATAAATGCCATATTGGTCATCGAACGAGTTTCATATAAACCTTCTACAGATTCGCCGCTTCCTGCGCAATGTAGGTAGCAACGGTGAAAGGAAGTGTGCTCCCAAACAGAAAAAGAGAGTAATGCAGAACAGTTGAATAATCTAAGCAAAAATTAAATATGACAAACACTTAAGATCACATAAACAGAATTTTTAGTAACATTTTTGTAGGGGATGCACCCTCTGCACGGGTAACTTCCGCCTAGTTGTCATTCTTGTAAGGCGCCTGTCATCCATGATAACTCTCCATGATGAAGCGATGTAATGCATTGGCGGGAGAATGGGTGTACTTCGAGAAAACCTTATCTATCTTATTGATGTTTTCGCCAAGTGTTGTGATAGTGTTCCTGTGTGCACATGTTTCAATCCCATTAATGCTAAGTTATATCACCTATTTATACACACACATATTTTACTAATTTTCTTCCACCCAAGTAGACAGATTAATGACTTGACTGAATCCCCCTCCCCGGCAATATATCGAGGTGACAGGAAGAATTAGGAGAGAAACCTGTGGCAACGAGAGGAGACACTGCAGGAAAAACTACACAGCAGCTACTAGTTCGCCAAGAAAACTGGGCGTGTTCTTCTGTGCTATCTTCGTCGTGTACCAGGTTTTGAACTTACATTTTCGTCTAGTGCCAGTCTGTGTTCTCTTAGTTGGATCATTTAGAGTTTTTTTGCGTGTATTTGTATACTGTCATGTTTTTATTGTCCGCTCGTTTATTTCTCGTCTTGGTTTGTTTCGTTTAGTTTGGTAGAACTCTTAATTAAATTTCATATGAGATTTTTGTGGACATTTTTAATGCCATCCTCTGTGTATCCCTTGGCGACATAGCTCTGCAATGGTGTATCTCGGAAGCAATGATGTCAATAATTCCAGTATCACACAAACTACAAAACGGATGTAAGATGATGTGCCGCAGCACCAGAAATCGCCACCTAGGCAATTAATTACCTTTGTAGTTGCTTTGTACAACGATACTACCTGAAGAGCACTTAAAAACGGAAAAAATTGTTCTAAAATATGTGACATCAAAGTGACAGAAATAAGTTTATTTCCATCTCCTATTCGGCGAATCACTAGGAATGACAGGCAAATTTCTGAAACTGGAACGCAGAAGTATCTGTACGCCTTATTTTCTTCTAGGCGTTAGGAGTTTGAACTTCTCCACACACCGATATTTATAGTGTACCAGACCTACACAAGAAATGAAGAGCAAGCATCATATGAACAACATGAAAAAGGAGGAGAGAGGTGGAGGAAAGAAGATTTCAGGGAAATATAGATCACAGCAAAAAAAAAATTGGCATAACTTATTGTTGTTTAGACGAACACCTATATAATAAAGTCTCTGAGATAAATACCTTCAATACCACTGACAGCAGCCGAACATAAGATAGGATAGATTTTACCTAAACGACATGCGGTAGTATAAGGAAACACTTCGTAAGTAACATGCAAGCAGCAATGAGGTGAGGGATTGCGTGGCGACAAGGGTCAGTGAGAAGGAATTATTTGGACAACATGGGTCAGTGAGTTACAATTACCTGAATCGCATGCGCAGCGAGAAGAAAAAGAGAATAACAACATGGGCAGAAAAGAAGGGAAGATACGAAGCAGTGAGAGCACATGGTAAATGAGCAACCTGGATTGCGGGATGGGGCTTAGAATTGAGAGGGCACATCACCAAAGCAACGCTAGGAGATTGGATATCAGGTGACTTGAGCGGCACGGTGTAGGACGACGACACACCTCGTCAGCAACAGGGAGAGACGGAGACTCACCTGAGCGATCTGGTTGGCCGCCATGTCTTCCTCGGGACCGGGGTCGGGCCCGCACACCGTGGCCACCTCCTCGGGGGCGGAGAGCCGCACCCTAGCTTGCCGCGGGTCGGGCCCCGCGCTGGGCGGCTGTCACGCGGCGGCCGGCCATCGCGGGCCCGCTTCGCCGCCGCCCCACACCACCTGCCGCGGCTCGAACCTCCCCGGGTACTGGGCGCTGATCGCCACCGCTACTGCCGGCGCGCTCCGCTCAGAGGGACTCCTACTACCACGGCTTGCTCGGACTCGCACCAGCACCACCGCCCCGGGACACACCTCGCGCCACCACCGCCCGCGATCGATTACCNCGCCCTGCGCGCGCACCCGGGGGTGCCACTACCACCACCCCTCACCCGAACCTTCCCGCACGGTAACTTTTGCCTCGCAATATATTTCCAAGCAGTATCTTGCAATCTTCCATACAAAATGACGTGATCAAGCACGCCCCCGCCCTCCTTCGACTACAATTTAGTGGCAAGACGGCGGCGAATCAATGTAAGCTAATGTAAAGAACTGAAACAAAGTTACTGTAAATACAATGATGTGTTAATTTTAGTTTACTTAGCTTTCAGCAATTTAAACTGATGTTTTCGAGAACTAGTTTCTCGCGGTAATTAAAGCCCCTGTGTTTATACTGAGAGGTTAGTCGTGACCGACTTTCAACCGAGATGTACGTCTAAAAACAAGCACTCGAACCCTGAAGTTACCAATATCTAAGCAATCCAGCATCATGTAGGTCGTCTGATATATTAAACAGTTAACTGGGCACTCAAACACCGTACTTACGGCGTGTTCTTTGAAACACACTGAATTTTTTTCGGCCACATGCAATAATCATTACAGACCATGCAGCTAGTGGTATTCATGCTTACATCTAAAGTGGAATATTTCAATGATTATACCTAAAACATTAATTTAGAAAAATATGTACAATGAATTCTAAGTCTTCTGTGTGTATACGATACAAGTAAATCAGTTTATATTCAAAACACGTTTTGATTATTTTTTTACTTTCTCTCCACACTCGTGTCCTTTTAAATTATATACAGTACTGCTGTTTTGTAATTGCTATAGTTTCCGCTTATTTTATTTAACATGACAAATTGTAAACGTGGCCTAAAGCTCAACTTAACCGATGTATAAATAAGTAAAATTAGAAACCCAAATGTGACAAGTGCGCCCATTATTCTGTGTATAAAAAGAAGAAAAAAATTAATTTCAACGACTATTACTTTAAACCTTACACTTTAACTGGGACGCTACGAGACCAATTTTCATAATTTTCTGGGAACCAACATTAAGCGGTACCCAGTTACAGGCAGTTATTTTTTTCAGTTCCAAGGCTGACCTCAAAAATGTGAAGAAATCGCTAGCAAGCAATGGCATGAAGTGAACAAGAGACTGCACACTGCTCCATGCGAAACAATCTCCACACATAGGCACCCGGGCGTCCCGCAGTCCGGGCACGTCGATATTTAACGGCCGAAACAATGGCAACAGATAGCAGCGTGGACCGAGGGCTGGACGCTGCAGCGACACAAATCAAAGCACGGAGTTAGGGGAGTGAGGGGACTACAGAGGTGGAGATGTACAGCGAGACAGGGACACGCCTGCCTGACGGCATCTCTCGCCTCGGCACCCACACCCGCCGACAAAGAACGTCTGCAGATGTGACGTGCAAGTAAAGCAGCTTCAATCCACCGCCTACAAGTCATTAAAACCACAATGTTTGAGTAAGCGGTAATTTAAATGGGTTTGGTGTTGTTTCTTACAAAACACAGTAAAGGCGGCAGCGAAAGTAAAATATTTAGATCACTGTGAATTTCAGTCATTTGATCCACACATGTATAAACTAGTTATTAAGTTATAGAATTAATTTAGTGCTTATAATTAATGTCTGTGGAAATCATTGACAAACACCCACAGAATCATCCAGCTTAATACTGGGGTTCTTGCCGGCCTTCGGGCTGTCAACGTCGTAGTCATAATCGTATCATCAGCGCCACCATCACATCACATCACAACATAACAACAATCACAACGATCACCACCACAATCACAACGATCACCACCACAATCACNAGCGCCACCATCACATCACATCACAACATAACAACAATCACAACGATCACCACCACAATCAACACCAATATGCTATCGGGAGCAATCCATTATTTTTAAAGGCGAAAGCCAAGGATTTACATTTTCATAGAGCTCTGCTAATATAATTGTTTGCGCACATGCTAAAACAAATTTGAGTGATTATCATTCTCAAACATTTACATAAATTGTGATTACAGACAAATATGGACAATCTGCGGCTTGTTTCAAACCACCACGTCAAGAAAATGACAACTTTAGTCTAACACAATAAAAATGTCGAAGTTTCTCGGAAAAGCGTTTATACACCGTTCTTTTTTGCAATGTCAATATTTATGAAGTAATAAATACTACATGTGAATTAAGAGAGACTGTACGTAGTATGTCACTTGGCCCTTTTCATTCAAGCTTTAACAATGCATGAGCGTTTGAATACAAATTATATCAATCTTAAGCATGGCAAAAATCAAATTATTGTTATTGCAAAAAGACAATAGTAAATTTGGTTGAATATGTGATAAGCATGAATTATAATTGGTGTGGAGATAAACGAAGGCAAAAACGCGTTTACTGCAGTCTGCTAAGTAAAACAATCACGAAGGAGTTAAATTTTTCTCGACATTTCACACCATTTTTAAGAATAAAACATTTCTCAAAACGGTATATTCTGTGCACACACTAGGTAGTATACGTTTTTAGGTTTCACTGTACCACTATGCAATGGGAAAATTCAGGGGAATGGGTAGATATCGTCCACCTACTCAGACCGCTGAAGTAGTACTATCTCACAAATGTTGATGAGGTATTGTTAACCGCAAGACCAAACATCCTGAGTAGGTCGAGTTCAACAAAGGAGGAGGTTTAGTGAGATACGTGACAGGAAAAAGGGACTGTTAAAAAAAGAAACACAGGGATGTGATACATGCTGTCAATTAAAGTCTCGTAAACCAGTATCTGCCTACCAGCAGCTCTTGCATTACGTACAGCGTGAGAACTACATTTCAAATGTTACTTAAATGATACGCAAGACAAATATGTAAAGAACTTGCCCATAAATTTGAAATACTGTATAAACATACAAATACAAATTTTGTCTATTAAATATAAATGGACCCTATCGCTAACGGTTTGGGAAAAGAGTGACAAATTGACTTTCAGAATAGTCCATATTCGATAGTAAGTATCCGCACGTTTCGAGCACAGTATTATTTATCGCGCACAGTGCAGTGTGCGGTGACATCGACTTGCGTAAAGTTTTTGACAAGCTCAATGCAGCCAATGACGTAAGTTTAGCAACTATTCGGTTAACAAGTATTCAGTTACAGCAATGTTAAAAAGATGTTATGGACACTTTGTTTCGAACTGCTGCCTGTTAACGCCGCCCGTTTTAGGCCGGTGGACTTAATATGGTGACTACCTTCATGCCAAATTAAGTTATACAACAACACGCACATCCATATCCGGCTCGGGATTTGAACTCGGAACCTCGTGAACCGAAAGTAACGTTTTAACTGTCTAATAGCGTCTGAAGTGAGCAATAGTCCTGGCAATTCTATTCCCTGAGTTGTGTAATCACAGTCATCTCTGTAAGGAAAGAGACTGTGATTACGTGCAGCAGGTTATTAAAACGCACGTTTCAAACACGTTGCAGCGCAGTTAATGTGCCAGGTAGCCCGGGCTCGACGCCATGACGACGGCGTTCCCGCCCACTGCGTTCGTCGGGGCACGCCCACTATATCCACCCACATTAAAACAGTATTCCGACGTCGCGTCCCAACTGGCATTTTCTATTTTCGAAATATTCGTTCATACATCTGAATGCTAAACTTAATGAACTAATTTTAAGATTTGTCTCCTACGTTCTGCCAATTTCACAGTTTACAACTTTGCCTACTTGAAATGTTTGTTATGCACACACACGACGCTATTGTAATAAATAAGTATCAGTCTCCTAGGAACTACTTTTTTTTTTCCAATACCCTACGTAATTACAGTTTACTAACTATTTTACGCATTAACTATTTTATTCAGTTTATGTTAAACATGGAAAGCAAGGGGCGTCCGCGTTCCACGTACATAACACAGGGATACCATTGCCAGGTGCACAAAATCTCATCGCCTCTACGCGCAAAGAAGTGTAATGGCGTGCAGTCGCTTCGTAATGCTGCATTTCTGGAACTACAAGTGATGGCTTTATAATTTTTTTAGTGGGAAGTCGGTAGCAAAGCTCTATACTGGACTCTTCATACATTATTCTGATAAAATAAATGGCTCAGGGCATAATGCGACAATTCGGTATCCGGGCTTGGAACCTACGGTAAAAATTTGACAAGCTTATTTCCAGTGAATCTTAAATTGCGTCAGATCTACTTATAACGGGAGAAAAAAAAAAGGGGGGGCACGTTTTAAGAAACCGTCCAATGGCTGGAATTGAAAATGACGCGACTCGTGAATCGTACATACAAAATACGTATTTCTGCGGCAGTTACCGCGTAATTCTTAAAACTAAAAATTTGAAATTGTAAAATAAACAGTACAGAGCTTATGGGGACTTTGGCACATCGGGACCACGGAACGGCGCGTCGGAGATTTTCGTGCTCTGTCATTCCGGTCGACCGGTGGCCATCTTGGATCCAGGTGACCTTGACATTACCTTGGCCCAGTGACCTTTGACCTTCAAACCCATAAAATCCAAATAAATAAAAAAAATGAAAAGATTCTAAAAATGTATTAAAAAAACTATTTCCGGAGGTCTCAACCCCCCCCCCCC
>NQII01002204.1:241903-275413 GCA_002778355.1 Clitarchus hookeri | reverse complement strand
TATGCAGGAGGCAATTCACACCATGAATCCTGCAGGGCAGTCCACAAATCCAGTCTGCGCCAATTTGAGAAAGGGTTGCACGTCTGTCACGTTTAATGATTCTCGTCAGTCGTCGTTTGTCCCGTTCTGTCACGATCTTTATCCAGCCGCAGCGATGTCGAAGATGTGATGTTTTACCGGATTACCGATATTCACGGTACTCTCATGAAATGGCCGTACGCGAACATCCAAATGTTATCGCTACCTCGGAGATGCTATGTCCCATCTCTCGTGTGCCGACTATAACACCACGTTCAAACTCACTTGAATCTTGATAACCTGCCATTGTAGCAGCAGTATCCGATCTAGCTGCCGACAGCATTGCGTTACTCTGATTGGTTCCATACCTCTGTTATTTGCATACGCACGCCTATACCAGTTTTTTTTTTTTTGCTCTTCAGTGTATATGCATATTATATGGAAATATAAAAATATGCATATTATATGCTAAAAAAAATTATGCCTAAAGCATACAATTCTTTAATATAAAAATATGTTAAGTGCATAGACCAATCCAAGAGATTGTCACGTGACGTGGTTAGCCAATGAGAATCAGGAGTGGGGATGGAGGCCTGCTGAGTAATTGGTCGAACGAAGGTTTCCGAAAACACCCGAGCAATTAGACAATGAGAAACATTGGCGGAGCAATTTAATACATTGGAAGGGGTGGGCAATTAGCTAATGAGAATCAGAGGTGGGGCAATTAGTCAATTAAATACATTGAAAGGGGGAGTGGAGGGGCCAGTCGTCTGCTGGGCGCGGTGTTGTGGACGGCACCAGCCAGCAATGTAAAACAAATTACAAACAAAAACTAAGATGGCGGTCAAACGAAGGTGAGAGAAAAACTCCAGAAGTGTATAAAAATGACAAACGAAAAACCCGGATGGCGGATGGTGACTGTGACGCCTACCAAGATGGCGAACTGCGCCGACCATGATGGCGGACGGTTGAACTTACCAATATGGCAGACTGCACCAACCAAAATGGCGGACGGATGCACCTACCACAATGGCGGACGGCGGCTGTGACGCCTACCAAGATGATGGACTGCACCTACCAATATGGTGGAATGAGTAAGGGGGAGGGGGTATGGGGAACCCCCGGAAATTTAAGTCTTTTAAAATAATCTTTTTTATAATTTTTAAATATTATTTTATATTTTTTAATATAATTTATATATTTTAAAAAAAATTTATATATTTTTTTTATTTTTCAGATTTCAAAGGTTAAAGGTCACCGGGGCCAAGGTCACATGGATCCAAGATGGCCACCGGCCGACCGGAATTACAGCATGAACAGCTCCGACCCCAGGTCCCTATGTGCCACCCATAATCCCTATACTCCCAACCTTATTGCAATCGTGCCGATACCTGGAAATCTCGGCAGAGTGATTCATCTATTATGAGTGTTGCCTGCACTTTTAAGATTATATAAGCAGTTAACTAAAATTTTTGTATGGGGTGTTACTTTTCGACAACGAGGTTCCAGAGTCACGTCACGATCAAGCCAAGGATTTGTCAGATGCGTTCTGAATGAGCCTCCCACGCAGACACATTTATAAGCTAAATAAAAATTATTTTAACAACTCTATTTGTAAAATTGAATACTACAGATACTGCAATGGTGCTATTGCATTATAACATTTGAGACTATAGTAAATATTATTCAGTTATTGACATTTCAAAATCGTCAACTGCGCGAATTCGTAAGCTATTTTCGCAGTTAAAACAATACACGATAGATCACGAACTTTCTGAACCATACCGCAGTTTCGGTATTTCTAAAATATAGCATCTTCAGTACCAGATGGAAATACAGCACAGACTTGGCCAGTTACAATGCTAACTCATCACATCAACCAGCGGAACACGCCATCCCCGGAGGCCGGCTGTTGTGCGCTACTTCTCAGTTACTTTCCCCTCCCTCTCGAGGGTGGCTGGAGGTGTGGTGCGATCCACGTGCGCAGTTTCATAAGGCGAGAGCCATCTGCGGCGCCATTCAATATCCCATCTCCCGGGGCCGTTTACGACCCATAACGCCACCCCGAGACGACGTCCCGGCGCGTCGCACGTGTCCACGGCTGTACGGCGTCAGCGGCACTTCCTCCGCCACGTGCTTGCGAGCAGCTTCTTCCGTTCCGTGGACGCCAAGGCGTCATCCTCGTGTACTTATAGCCTATTCGCGGTTCCTTCACATTCTTTGAATAAAACCTTTGATAAAAACATCCCATGTATGACGCGTTTGGTTGCTTTCTAAATATGTCATGTATCACAAGCGTTTTATACATGTGTTAACATTAGATTACCTTATTTTTTATTAAATAAGATTTTTACTTATATCTCATCTATAAATTACTATATTTCATTTATAACTAATATGAATAAAGACAGAGAAAATAGATGTGTTGGTAATGACCAGTAAGAAGTAGTTTTTATACAAAATATTATCACACTAAGCGCGCACGAATGCGGTGTGTTAGTCATCTGGTGCAATTTTCTAAACTTTGTTTGCAAGAGGTCGAGGAATATCCTGAAAGTAGAACTTTGGTAGGCCTTCAGAAAAGTTGGAAGTAACGATGAATGGACTATAGGTCGACTCCCAGAGTCTACTATAATCAGGAGGCCCCGTTGTCTTCGCGCCTGTGTCGACCTATGCGACATACAATACCACTGACTTAATTCTTCTGTACTGTCCTGGACCGGTTCATCATTGCAGATTACTTTATTGTGAGATAGGTACCAGACGATAAATATCAGTTGAGAACATTCCTACTCACCAATCCCACATTCAGGTGAAGTGACAGTTGTCTGTCACATTATCTCACATTCAGACCACTGAACACAAATATCGTGCACATACTGCATTGGAAGGTTATTTTTGGTAGGTACTGTATACTGCAAGGCTCAACACCCAATGATATTCCCTGTGCGTAACTGGTTCGTAAACCTTTCTACTGCCCTAGTTAAGAATTATTCATATTACTATAACCCAACTTAAAAAACCTACAGTGCATTGGTTTTGATAACAAAATAAATACTGAGTATGCATTTTTTTTTAATTTGCAGCACCCGAAACAATTTACGTGGATCAAAAATAGTTAACAAATATTGACACATTACGAACTGCCCCAAACAACTGATGACTCCTACAGCCAGTGAAAACTCAACTAAAATCGCGGAGATCTTATTAATTACTTCAAAGGACCAATTCCATTTTTAAATGGTAATTTGCACTGCCACCTAAAAAAAAATTCTGGTAAAATTCCTAAATCTAATTGGAAGTTCTAATCCCATATATCTTATGGGAATAATACCACACATCTGACTACAAANGTAAAATTCCTAAATCTAATTGGAAGTTCTAATCCCATATATCTTATGGGAATAATACCACACATCTGACTACAAATACGGAATGTTTAGCGTCGCTGCTGTACAAAATTGGGAAGTTCCCTATGAATTTGACTGTTTTCTGAGCAAGTGTAGGAACGCTAGTATGAATGTATGGGAAATAACGTTACCATTCGCGCTTTCTCACTACGTATACACTCGTGTATATATATATATACACTCGTGTGTGTGTGTGTATATATATATATATATATATATTTACATTTGCGAATAATTTCTTAGAGTGTGGTATACAATGAAGTCCATTGAACCGCCAAACAATTGGCGCCTATTAGCTAAATATTTAGCAAGCATTATCTACAAGACTGTGATCTCCGATTCGCCATTGAGGTGTTGGCTGAACTGATGAATAAAAACGAGTTACCTTACATTTCCAGCCAACACTATTTATTTTTTGTACTTTAAATACCAATAAATCCGTTTGTTATTCGCTGTTCAGTATACACGAACAACTCTGAAAGTTATTATACAGCTATCGGTCGGGAAATTTTTTATACACATGGTGCAAATTTTGGAACGTCTAGAAAAAATTTCTGGCTAGCAACATCGAATGTATGCTATTGAATGCTCTTTTACGAAAAATAAATTAGCAGTCTCGATCGTTGTCTCCTTACGAATTTCATACTTGTCAATACTAATTTAATCCACTGCTTCCTGAAAACACCGTATATATATTCCGTTGTTATCGCATACAACAAACCAATACTTGTTTTTTTTTTTGTTTTTTTTTCCACATTTAAGAAAAAAATTTTCCTATGACATATAAAATGCAATTATGTGGGAAATAAACTGGATCTGACATTAGTGTTTCAAAGGTTACCTCGCCTGGCAATTCATGCGATTGCTGCAAAACAGCCAGACACTGATGAACACTTATTTATTGGTACTGCTTAACTGGCAAGGAACTTGATTTGCTACTGAAATGATAAACTGGCCTTCGTGTATATTTGCACTAAACTGGCAGTACTAAAAGCAGTTACGTTTGCATACCTTCTTCCGCCACTGCAAATACATGCCATACTAATAGTATGTGCAAGCTAACTCGACTCAAAGGGGTTCCCTTCAATATAGCGAAACAATTTTGTACAGAAAATGTATGCAAACAGCTATCAAAACATTCACATCTGTAAGTGCGTTGTGTTAACTCTAGCCCATTACGTGTTCTGTTGTTCTTAGTTAAGGGAAGAATATACCATAGATGATATACCAGAGGCGGATCTAGACTTTTGGTTGGGAGGGGGGTCATATTTTCATTGTGCAGTCAAGTCGTGGCATGGGAGTGGACCACTGTCTCATCATAATATAGGAAATAATTTAAAATTAATCTAATGAAATCAGTATTTTAAACAATTCTGATAAATAATTTCAGTTTTAAAACATTCTCATGAAAGTTTTACGTCAATGTGAAGGTTTGGAGGGTGATGTCCCCTGTGACACCCCCAGCCCGATCTTCTGGATCCACTCTTGTCATGTAACACTGCCTCTCTAGCAGCAAGTGCTGCACCATCACTGTACTGCCTGCCTTTTTAAAGGGAATGCAATTTAAATAAATTACAGCATTGTGATAGATAACATTATAACGGGCTCCGAACAGCTATCTTACATGCAGGTGTTAAACAAAATATGTAGTATGAACACCTGCTAGACAACAAAAGATCTTTTTAAGTAGGTGGTTGGCCCAATCTTGACCTGAATTACTGCTAGTACCTGATGTGGAATTGACAAATTACAATTCACGCAGGACATCCAAGGCAATACGCATTCTTTCCTCGTGCAGAGCAGTCTCTAGTTGAGAAAAAATGGCTGGTGGTGGACACGTAGCACACACAATTTCCCCTCTAAAACACCCCCTAAATACTCAATTATATTGAGATTTGGGATCTGAGAAGGCAAGTCAAGATTTTCCACTTCATCCTAGTGTTCATCGAAATGTACTTGGACACGCCGAGTTAATGAACATAGACCATTCGCCACGGAACACGGTCTAAATATAGGAAGGAAATAATTACCTAGAATGGTAAGATACTGATATGATATGATCTTCCCATGCAAGAATACAAGTCGTCCCAGACCACGCCATCACACAATTACATCTATGTTTAACAGCATAAAAGAGGCAGTCGAAATGAAAAACTACTACAGGCGTTCTTCAGACAAACGTGTACGGTGACCTGAAATAATGAAGCAAATTCGTTGGAACAGATGACCTGACCCCAATGCTTTTGTGTCCAGTGTCTGCGCTCTCGAAACCACAGCACTACACAGTGTCATCAATGGTTTTGGAATAGCAATTCTACCATGAATTTTCACAGCATGCTGTTCCCCTGGGATAGTTTTGGTTTATAGGGGGGTTCTGAGAATGGGCGTTTCTCATCTGGGTCTAGTGGACCGCTGTCTTGTTATTTGAGTTCGGAGGCCTTTGTCCGTTTCGAAGATGGCGTCTTACCACGTTTCGTGTTGGCTGTCGTGACAGTTGATACAGTTCGTGCGCCTTGTAACATCCATCCTTGACGTTCCAGTACCTAGGCGCGCTCCGACGATAATGCCTTTTTATGACCGGCATAACGACGCCCAACTGCTAGAAGAATGTTCACATAGTACAACTAACTGTATGACTACTGCCGACACTCATACCTCCGCCTTCACGACTATTCAGTGGCAGACTTCTGTGCTAGGTAACGTGTCTGTACTGCAATGACGAAGCACAGCCCATCTCAATAACGATCTTGGTATTATTTTGTTTGCCACCTGTATGTGACTGTTGGTAAACGTAACTTTGGTAAAAATGNTCTCAATAACGATCTTGGTATTATTTTGTTTGCCACCTGTATGTGACTGTTGGTAAACGTAACTTTGGTAAAAATGAGCGTAATAAAATCAAGCGACAAGATTATTTAACTGCTGGATTCCACGACGCACCCAGCCTTGGCGATCAAAGTCACCGAAGACAACCGCAGCATTGTGTTCCGTCTGGACTTCTGCCAAGCATTCCAGAGGTCATGAATTCGACAAGCTGCACTAGGAGTAATTTTTCTTCGCGTGATTTCCTATCCTCATTACACGCGAATGCAGGTACTGTTCTTAATATAAAACCTAAAATTCCTCATCCATCAGGTAAATACTATGATTAGCTCTTGAGTGGAAAGTATTGCGTCTGTACCAGTAGGTAGGACTAGTGGTAAACCCCCTTCCCCTAAAAAAAAACTGGATTTTTTTTTTACTTTTACCTTCTTTTTTTATTCCCACATTGGAGCACTTGAATCAGTCCATATACGCTTAAGTCTTCAGAGTATTAGCTAGAGATTTTGCTTTCAGCTTCCTCTTCTGCTCCCAAAACGTTTTTATTCTTTCCGACCTGGCAGCCCGTTTTTTGTCAGTTATGGTGTATGGTTTCCGTTAAAATGTTTTTAGTTTAAGCCTTGTGTCTCTGTTCCTCAGAATCTTCTTCTCTCCTCTGTTTTCAATTTGTTGCATTGTTATACCTAACTCTCCTAAATCATCCTGGACTTCTTTGCACCAATTGTTTTTGGTTTTATTTTTCCAAAAGTAGTTGTATAGTGGTTTCATTAGCCTGGTTTCTGGCAATCTTGTGATGGGGCAGAAAAAGGCAACTCGCCTATTTCGCATTGTGTCTATTATTGACTCACTTTCCCGGTATACCACTTCGTTAGGCAACAATCTCCACTGTCCTTCTATTTGATGTTTTTTGTTGATGATTCTTCTGTCTGCCTTCTGTAGTTTATCTGTTGTTGATTTGGTGTTCAACTTGAATAGTGTTTCGCTAGCGTAAGTTGCTTCAGGCTTAATAACGGAGTAATAGTGTCTGAATTTGGCGTTCATCGAGAGAGATTTCTTCTTGTAGGTTGGCCAGGTGATTCGTTGTGTTTGTTTTAATTTAGTTGTTTTGCTTTCTATCGATACTTTCTTGTTTAAGTTCCAGGTTATAATTTCCCCCAGATACTTGAATTTATTTACAATCTTAATTTGTTTATTATTGTTTAGTTTGATGGCTGGTGTTTCAACCTTGAAGGTTTGGCATAATTTCTGTTTTTTCGAACGAAATTTGTAGTCCGACTTTTGCTGCTATTTTTTCAAGTTCTTCAATTTGAAATTTAGCTTCTTCTACATTATTTGCAAGTAGCGCAAGATCATCTGCGAATGCTAAGAAATTAAGCTTAATAGTTTTTCCAATCATGATGTTTGGCTGGAATTTCTTACTACACTCTCGCATGACTTTCTTTAAAGCGCAGTTAAACAGTAATGGTGAGAGTCCATCTCCCTGTCGAACTCCAGTTCGGACTTCAAATGGTTCAGAGAATTCACCTCTGAATTTAACTTTTGATTTAGTATTTTTAAGGGTCATTCCGATAACGTTGATTAGTTTTTGGCGTAAGCCGAATTCCTTAAGGATTTTCAGTAGTTACTCACGATGGATACTGTCATATACTTTCTTGAAGTCAACAAAAGTGATGATCAAATTCTTATTTCGAACTCTTTGATGTTTCTTGATCCACTTAAGACTGATGATTTGATCTGGACAGCTTCTTCCTGGTCGAAATCCTCCTTGATATTCTCCAAGTTCTCGGTCGAGTTATTCTTGTGTATATAATTTTAGATAAAATCTTATATGTGACATCAGTTAGAGATATCCCCCGATAATTATTTGGATCCGAACTATCACCTTTTTTGTGCAATGGGTGGATTATCGCTGTTTTCCATTCTTCATGCATTTTCTCAGTATTCCAGATGTATATGGTGTGTTTGTGTAGGTTATGGAGGGTTTGTTCATTTGCATTCTTCCACATCCCTGCAACCAGTTGATACTCTCCTGGTGCTTTGTAGTTCTAGTGGTGTTTAATTTTTTGGATAAGGGTCAAATTCTAAGTATTCCTCTGGTTCTTCACAGTTGAGCAATTCTTTGAAGTGGTCGGCCAGAATTTTGGCATTGTCTTGATTGCTGTGTGCCATTTTCCCATTTTTATTTTTCATCATAAGTGTGGGTGGAGTATTCTTTGATTGATATTGCCTAAATGTTCTGTAGCAATCTCTTGTGTTATGCTGATTGAATGCTTAATCTATGGATTGTACTGTTTCTTTTTGATGGTTTCTTTTATTTCTTTGACCGTTTGTCTTCTAGGATTGATTAGTTCTTCTCGGGATTCTTCAGTTTCCCTTCGTTGGTCGTTCAACAATGCCTTGTGCCTTTCTTGAATTGCTTTGTCGCAATCTTCGTTCCACCAGATATGTTTCTTTCTCCTAATGGGAGCAATTTTCTCAGCTACGTTTTTCAATTTATTAATTATCATCCCCAGTTTTTCGCTTAAAGATGTTTTGGATTTCTCCAAATACTCTGCATTATTTATTAAATAACTAGGGTCATATTTACTCCTCCTATTGGATTGGGATGGTTTGTGTTTCTTTTTAGGTGTTAACCTGATTTTTATCTTTGAGATATAATGATCCGAATCTATGTCTACCCCACGGAGGACTTTGACATTAAACATTTATTTGTGACAATTTTTATCCATGGCTACATGATGTATCTGGAATTCACCCAATTTTACATTAGGACATTTCCAGGTCATTAGTGTGTGCAGTTGTCTCTTAAATCTTGTTGTTTCCATAATAAGTTCATGATCTACACACAGTTCAATTTATCTTTGACCATTCTTGTTTGTTAATTTGTGAGCTGGCCATTTTCCCACCACTGTGCGATATTTTTTTTTTTTTTTGTCCTATTTTCGCGTTGAAATTTCCAAGCAAAATTTTAATATGTGTATCAGAGATGTTGGATATCAGTTTGTCGAGCTCTTCCCAAAATTTGTCCGTTTCTTCTCTATCTTTTGTGTTTTTGTCATTTGTTGGGGCGTGGACATTTATCAAAGTATACGTTTTATTCTCTACTCTAATCGTTAAAGTTGCTGTTTTCGGGAGTTCGATGAGAAATCCTCGATTGAGTCTATTATGCTATTATGGACTATAAATTCCATTCCGAATTGGAGGATGTTCTTCATTACTATTTTTCCTGGAGGTCCTTTGTAAAGACGATATCCTGATTCTAGTGGGTCCTGATCCGTATTCCGAAGTTCCTGAAGGGCGGTTATTAGAATCTTGTGTTGATCCATTACACCTGTTAAATGCTTCAACTTGCAGAGTTTCATCAGCAAGTTTATGTTTAATGTTGCAAAGTACTTTTACCTCTATATAACAAAAAATTATAAAACTTGCACAAAGCCTATTCAATACACACTTGTCCCACAGTGGGGAAAAAAAAAGGCAGGAACTGTTTTTCCCATAAGTGAACCCTTATTGTTGAACACTGCATAGTGGCGCTACTAAAATGTAAATTAAATATAATTAAGTACTTACGCCATTGTCGTATCATATCAACAATATAAGACCCATTTCTCACTTTGAATCGTTCACAACAGTGATCATAACCAGCACGGCTCTAAGTTTAAATCCTTTCTTTAAAAAAAAAATGTATTTGATACTGCTAATTACAAGGGCAGAAGGAAAATGCAGCAAAAACGCTGATACTTTTTTTCGTCGGGTGATGAAGATTCTTGCGAAGTATAAATAAGCCGTATAGAATAATTAGTTGTCAAGCTATAAATGCTACTACAGTTTCAATTTCATAAATTAAACTATATCGAGTTGTAAGGTCTCGCGAAGTTAAAATCAGCGAAAGGTTTTGTTGCGCATTTCTTCCGTATGGAACTGGCGGGAACAATTACTTCATAAGTGCAATTACAAGAAAATAAATTCACTCGGTAATTCAATTACAAACATCTCCACTCAGTCACATTTTTTTTATTAATTGAAATTGTGGTTAAGGAAGAACCTTGTACCACTACCAAAACTGTACCGATGTTGATTTAATAGCGAAATGCGCAGTTCGAAATTGTTCCGCAATTACGATTCGCCGTGTGTCGCAGTTAAGCCATTACCTCTACTACAGCAGCTCCACGATCCACAAATGGGAGATCAATACAGTTTGGTCTATTCATGGGGAGTCCAGGCAGCGCAGGTTGTCGGGCTGCGGTTCATAAACAATTGAACGCTGGGTATCCGCCAACATTTGTAGTCGACACCTCGGCAACGGATGGCAATCTTTGTCCACTCACGACGGGTACGGGGAAGACAACCTCACAACGGCCCAACCATCGACCTTGATTCATCACAATAGCACGGAGCCTAGTACACGTTTGGTCGCCTTTACTGTAGCAACATTTTTTATTTGTTAATATCCACATTGTGCAATCCCTTGCGCAACCTTGGCGGAATTTTGTAGATGAACGGTTCATATAAAAATCCAATAACCAGTCACCCACAACTAGAGCTCTTACGTACCGCACAAGGCAAGCATAATGTACTCTCTTTATCCATCCTTAATTTTTAAACGGGAATGTGCTTCCTCAGTTTTTTAATTTTTCTTTTATGAATATAAGAATTTATTTATATACATATAAATAAACAAAAATAATTTTTCTTTAACCATATGCAGGTTTTCATAATGTTGAAATATTCCTTGCCGATGTAAATCGCTGTAGGAAATGAATAAAAATTATTATAAAGAGAAGTCTGAATGGAACAATGCAACCGAATAAATAGTGTGAATTTCTATGTTTATTCCTCAATACAATTATGAAGTTGTGTTTTTGTTCAGTCATTTTGCAGGAGATATGGTAAAACTTAATATATAAAGTTCGCATTTACTGATCTTTATACTAGTTTTGGAATTAAGCAAAATAAAATACAAATTAACAAATTTAAATTCATGATCTCGGTCCTTATTCGCAATCCACTAAGTAATAGTTTCATACGTTCAGTTAATAATTAGACTTTTCAAGTTACGGTTAAACGCACGTTGGTACCCGCTGTGTTTTTAATCAGAACATATACAACTTGAAATTTTTAGACTGTATAGCCTATACTCAAGTCTTTGCTTGTTCGCTGTGATGTATCAACCAACAAACATTAAACTAAAATAACTACAGATGGACATACGAGTTGTGTGTTTTTACTTTCTATAAAATGAAAGCAGCTCACTGCCTCTTTGATCTTCCCACTATACGGTACTTTAACTTGAAAAGAAAAAAACCGGCGGCAAATATACGCAGGTAAATGTATATCCAGCGCTGTTTTAAAATACGTCACGACTATTTTTATGTTGTGTCACTGCAAGTGATATATTTTTTAACAGTTTTAAAACCTAAATTTCAGTATTTTTATTAGATAAATACGATTGCGAGTAATATTTAATTGTCTTATTGCCTTTGGTATTTCATTAATGAGATTAATTTTTAATTATATGTTTGAGTATCTACAATTTATTTAATAATGTATATTTGTCTGGCTTTATAACAAAACTTCATAGCAAATGTTTCATTAATTTTTTATCGAAGCATAGCTAAAATGTTATTTATGTATTTCAGTTTATTTAATCACCGTTTATCAATATTTTTATCATTTACGTATTTTTCTCGTGACTTTGATTTCAATTGATTTTTGATCTGTACTTTGAAAGCTACGTTTTTAATTCCGTCTCGCCTGCAGAGCCGTGTTTCATTAGATACTGTTTCTCTACCAACCGAATGTGCAATGCTGTGTTGCGAATTCTTTCAGTCACCGTCTGAAGCTACCCCTTCCACTCACTTTCCTGCCACTGCAGTTCTTGCAAATTTTCTCGGCGTATCCCTGCCGCTTAGCGCGTAATTTCACAAAAAAAAAAAAAAGGGTCTGTTCACGTGATTTTTGCCCCCACCTCTGTGCACTTGTGCGCAATTCGCCTCTAGTGGACAACCCACGACATCTATCTGCGACTATGTAACCTTCCCATTTATCTTTTGTTTGGTACTTCTGCGTCTTTCCCGTAGCATTTTTGGAACACTTTTGTCCTTGGTGTGCTGCCATCATGACGTGCGCGCGTTGTGTGGTGGCCGTGATGGCGTTGTTTGGCACTTTGGTGCCCTTAATATTTTGTTCTCGCAAGCCATCACGTAGTATGTAGTCGACACTGGACGTAGTTTTGTTGGTTGTGTTACATTATTTTATTTATTTTTCTGTTAAAGATGTAGTTATTCATTTGGATACTTTCTGTTTCCCCTCTCTGGTGAGTACAGTTTCGATTTTATAGTTTGTTTCTTCTCGTGCACCAGTCATCTTTCACTCACTAATTAATTTCGTTGGTACATAATTTTTATTTTAGTGAGAGTGCACGTTTCTGCATGTGATGGGTTAAATATTTTGCTGCACTTGTCAGCTTAATCTCTTCAGCATGTTATGCGCTGAAGCTCTCCATTTTCTGGCTTAAGTCGTTTCTCTGTGCATTGCCTGCCCCTTCCTTGTTGGGAAGGGGGGGACAAATAGTCAACATTGGTTTATAAATACCTTCTTTCTCGTTCCTGTGGACTCATACGGTGTCTGCAATCAGCTAAGTCACAACGGACGTTTTGATACTTCTTTACCAAATATCAGTATTTATTTTTATTGAAAGGAACTTTTACTGTGAATTTGGAAATCATAACTTAAATTGTGTTGTGTTTGATTCTTGAGGATTATATGAAACTTAAAAACTTAACTTTGTAATGTAACTTGAAGGGATCACATTCTTTGTTTTAATAGTAATTTTTAGATGTTAGAATGCATCCCAAAAGTCTTTGACAATTTTTTTAAAAATATTTTGAGGTTTCATTGTTAAATTAAATAATTTTATTTCTGGATATGATTTGTTTTATATCCAGTTTGTTCAACAATTTTTAAGAATATTTGTGTAAAATCAATTATTGCAATTATTTAATTATTTTGTTGTTTTTGCGACGTTTCTTTCGTATTGTTTTGGAAGTATTTACTTGCTTCTATTTTCGAAAAACATAAGTAATTAATAAATTTAAAAGAAGAGTAACACACGACCACAATAACGTGTTTTTTTTATTTATTAATAAATTAGTTTCCCTCAGGGGTTATATATTTTATTGATGATACAAGAATGTCTTGTATAATACATTTGTTTCTTTCTTTTGTGCCATGTTCGATCACCCCGCATTATTTATTGTTTAATATCGCATCCATTTATATTTGTTGTTCTTGTTGCAAAGTCCTTTGGTAAGTTTTCTTTTCTTATTTTTGTGTCACATTTTATTGTATAATGTTGTTTGTACCAAGGACTGACTGCATCTTTCTTTTGATGAAGTTGATATTTTATTTGTCTATGGTCGTACATGGGCACAAAATGCAGATCGCAAATAACACACAAAAAAGTGCTTCTTATATAAAAAGTTAGTGCTATCGACAACATGATATTACTAAAACAAAACTGCAAGTAAACGGCAAGTAGTCAAGTCGGTCAGCATTCGCGGTCTCTAACAACCCAAGGGACGGACATGCCGCTGCAGTTCTGATAAATTAACTGCTCTGTGCTAAACGCTATTCGCGAACCCCGCGAAAGCAAGCCGCCTACGCTGGACAGTTAGCATGTGTGAGAGATAAGCCAACACCGTCGCACTACGTTCTTAGATATACCCTTAACAGTCACCTCGCTCTTCACTAAAACAGTACGGGCTCTCAAGACCTCGATGTTAACAGCCGCCCAAATATCCTCACTCACTAAACAGTAACCGCGATGTGCTGCAACCTGCACTGATAAGATAATATGTGCGCTGAGCCCGACAATTGCTAGGCACATCTGAATGTCCCCCGCCAGTAGCGGAAGTAAAGCTGTGTGTTCCGAGGCTCTGAAACAAGGGTACTTGGAGAGGATCTAAGAACATGACATACAAACATGCCAAAAAAAAAAAAGACGTAACCATCTGCAATGTCACGTCTTCGAGCCTTATTCTACAGTAGAAGTGTTCACAAAAGTCGTCTCCGAGTGTGCACACCGCACAGCTCAGCTGATTGCCTAGAGTTAATAAATTGACTCATTTTACTAGTTTCTCAGCTGGGATTAGCGTGGGTAGATACTTTTTAGAGTGCGGCCATTTGCTCCAATGCATACTCACAACTAGTAAAACGAAAGTCCGGTGTTCAAATTTTCCCGATGGTTTAAGGACATTTAATGATGTGGAATTTTTATTTCTCAAGGTTTATTAAAACCTGTGTTTAGTACGAAAAGGCTGATAGAGGCGTTATACAAACTACACTAACATACGTTCTAAAAACGACAACAGCTTAGGCGGGATTACATACGATCTGAAGCCGCTTTGGCAACCTCAAGCACAGACATCACCTAGGTGTAGAAAACTCCCTTTCGTATATTCACGACTGGATGATGTATGCGCCACAGTTTCCACCATCGTGAAGTTTCCGAGAAACCAAACCAGCAATCAAAATCAACAATTCATAGTTAGATATAAAAAAAAACTTTCTACAGAAGGTAACCTAACGAAATTTCGTGAAGTTGTCATCTGCCCTTTGACAAAGTCACACTTTCAAAACTACATTTGAAAGGGAGCACAAGCAAATAAATCTGTGAGGCCAAGGTCCTCTACGACGTGGGTATCACAGAACAAAGATATTGTTGTGGGCAGGGTTACAATTTTCTGTTAATTTTACATTCCTGATAATTTTAAATGGTCATGATTAAATAGTATACAAATTAGGACACCTGAAGGAAAATAAATCACTGGTAAGTTGCCAAATGCGGATAGTCAGTGAACATCGAGGCAATGGTATTCAACGAAGAAGATATGCTTTTAAGGGGCCTTTTCCAAAGTCTGTAATTCGGTGGTCACATCAGTTCTGTAGTCATAGTGGCGTTAGTGCCAGATAGCGGACAGGTCTTGGGCATTTGGTCTTGAGGCGATCCTTTGCGCACATGTCCGTGGAGTTCAGAGGCCGACTTTGTTGACTGGTGTGTTAATAGGCGCACGGTGGAAATAATCCGCACACATGGAAGACTGCAAGCAAGTTCCTGCCATCTCAAGTATCAGTTACATTTATTTTTAATTTTGTAATTATAGAATCATTACTCATATTATAGTACATAGGTACGTTTTCAGCCACCTTAACGCATTATGAAGTTCAACTCAAAACTATTATTATACTGTAATTTTTTTTCCCGTTAGCTACGGGTAATTTCTTTTACGTGTATGTTGGGTATTTTAATCTCATTAAAAAAAATTGATAAACTTTGNCCCGTTAGCTACGGGTAATTTCTTTTACGTGTATGTTGGGTATTTTAATCTCATTAAAAAAAATTGATAAACTTTGTTTTGAAAATTAACAGCTGGAGTGTTTCTTCCGAATGATTTTCGCTATGAAGGTATGCAGTTAATTGAAAAATTAGTGCGGAAAACATATGCTATTGCAGACCTGTGTCACCACAGAAAACCCGGAGGATGGCATGTAAATACAAGCCAAGATCAGCTGTTGTCAACAGACATTTGAAACAAAAAAACAATCCCACAAGGAAGTTAGATTTTTTTTTTAGACGTGACAAATTCAACAATAACCAAACCAACGACAGCATACAGATACACATAAAAAAAGTCCAAGAAAGGAAATTCAGACGAACGCTGGGGTGAACACTGATATAAATGAACATAACTAAACGCAACGAAGACAGCAAAGAAAAAAAAACACTTTCTTGGCGAAACATTACCGACGTTTCAGGAACAGGCATCTGTCCCAGTCTTCAGTCAGACCAAGTTAAACAAATTTTCATGCGTATGTTGGGTACGTTTACATAAATCTTTGTATTTAATCTGACAGTAAACATCCCCTACATTATTGAACAGTTCTTGCATGCCTATATTCCACGGAACAGATTTAAAGTCACTACTTCAACTGCAGCATGACGCCATACAAGATACGACTGGAGATATTAATTTCGATCGGACGCTCAGAGAATAAAGCAAGAGTCATTTACAAACAAAACATAAGCACTATCATCAAAAACTGTTTAATACCTACGTTCTCATTTACATCACTCAAATCCTCGAAAAACGGAGTGAAATTCGACCAATTAATTTCTACGCAGCATTACAGGTCAAATCTTAATAATTCAGAGCGCGTGGGTTTATTTCCCTATAAAACTATGTAGCGGCAAGCAAATCTCGGGGCAGGTGAGACATCGTCCACCCTTACACAACTGACGCCTCAATGTAAATGCACACGCAACTAGGTAGCATTTGCAGTGTATGCAAGAGTTCCTGGCTCCCAATGGGCCGCATCTTTGTGCCCTAGAGGTGGAATGACTTTGCGGCTGCATACAGTGTACTTGTGCATTCGCAACACGCCGGCCCTTGGCGGTCACCCGCTCGAGTACAAGCCAAGCCACGCCCAACGCAGTTTAACTTGGAGATCACGGGACACCCAAGTATATATACCAACGCGGTATGACGAAGGCACTATTGGAAGGGGGTGGGCAATTTTCCAATGAGATTTAGGCGTTGGGTCATTTAAATATATTGACAGGGGTGAGTGGAGAGGGTCTGTCGTCTGCTGTGCGCGTTGTTGAGGACAGCACCAGCAATGTAAAACAAATGACAAACGAAAAACCAAGATGGCGGCCGAACGAAGGTGAGACAAACTCCAGTAATCTATAAACAAATGACCAACGAAAAAATGGCAGGCGGTGACTGTGACCCCTACCAATACGGCTGACTGCACCAACCAAAATGGCGGATGGTGGCTCTGATGCCTACCAAGATGGTGGACTGCACCGACCAAAATGGTGGACAGTAGTGGTTGTGATGCCTACCAAGGTGATGGACTGCACCCAACAAGATGGTGGAATGAGTATGGATGGAGGGGGTGTGGGAAACCTTCGGAAATGCAAGTTAGTTGAAATATTAAAAAAGAAAAAAAGTTATAATTTTTTTTAAATTTTCAAAAAATAATTTTATTTTTGGGGCTAAAGGTCACAGGGGCCAAAGGCCAAGGTCACATTGTTCCAATATGGTTGACGACCGGAGTAACAGCACGAACCGCTCCGATGCTCCGGCCCCAGGTCCCGATGTGCCAAAGTCCCCATAATCCCTCTACTGATGATCATAAATCAATTTTACACACAAAAGAAAATCAGAAGAAAAACTTTCAGTACAGGTGCGAAAAAACCCAGCTTAGATGATAAAAAAGCCGACAAAACAATACAGATAGTACATAAAACATAGACGACACACGATTGCGTATTATTATGGAGCCTGGAATCTGTCTCCTTTTCAGGTGAAACTTGTGCTGTGATGTTAACACAATCGCAGTAGACTAAATATTATGCGGTAAACATCAAAGTAGGCACCAATAAGAAGGAGGTATCAGGTTGGAAGCGCTAGGAAGAGTGCCACTGGTATTGAGAAGCTGTTGGGAAGGAATTCTGATCTAATAGGAAGAGTAAAATATTTTTGGCGAGGATACTTCATTTTTAACACCAGACAACCTGGTCGTTTTCAATTCTATACTGTGCTGACTGATGACAGTTTTATTGTGGTACATGAAGGCCAATTCTTTGATTTTCCCTTTCATGACATTCTGCTCTTTGGTTACTGGTAGAAATTTTTCTCAAAGAGAATTACGATTATCTGTCTATGTTCTGCAAGTCGTGATTTATCGGCGTTTTCGTTTTGCGAAGCAAAACCACTGCTAACAGATTTGCGACATTCCTCGCCTACTTTTAAAACTCGTTTTTAATATGTAGATCGAGTGGTTTTTCTGCACTTAACTTTCTTTCTTTAAAAGGTTTTTAATTATTTAAAATTTACTTGACAATCCCCCCCCCCCNTAAATGACAAAGGCAGGAGCCCTTGCACAATACACCTAACATTTCTCAAAAAGACAAAAAATACATTCACGCTTAAGTCTGTCTTAAGAATACAAGATTTACAGCACAGGACATGGTGGTCCGAATATACTGTATGCGTCATCGACCTCTGTAAGTTATCGTTTGCTATACAGGCTCAAAAAATAAAGGGAAAAGGTCAAGAATCAAATGACTACAAAAAAGCTAGCACTTTCAGAAACAGGCTGTAAGCATTTTAGTAATGCATTAAATAGCCGAAAGAACTATTGTAAGCATTACGACGATGAAAGAACATAGTCAAAGCAGTAATTCACACGACCTTTATGCTGCTATCAACCCGCCATGGCTCGCGACTGTCATTAAAGCGACGACGCATTTGCCAGAGCCGTGAAGGTCGTCCTTATCGCAATCCGTCACCGGCGCGCGCATAAAGCGCTCGCTTTAATTACCCTTCTCGCTAATGGATGCGACGCTCAGACCCTGTGTTCCCGTTGTGGGCCGACGGCCGACCAACTCGGTGGTCATCCCCCTCCCTCGTGGCTAAGTCTATCACATCACTCCCGCCAACCGCCAGCCACCCCTATCGCCTGCGGGAGCTCCTCTCAAGCCATTAATAATCACCCCAATTACAACCCCCGTTCGTCAGCCGCTGTGGTCGGTCCGGCCTCGCGTTCACCCCCTCCCCCTCCCACAAATTCATTTACCACGAACACAACCAATCTCCCTAGTGCACGGCTCGCTGCCGTAAAGCCTTCCCTACCAACTTCGCTATAACTCTCGCCAAGACGTCGGCCGTACTCCAGAGGCGCAGCCAACACGGGGAAAGGGGTGGCAATGCCACCCCCCCCCGCCCGCGCTAACAGTCAGAAGTATTAAGGGAAGGGGGGCAACGTTTAAAACATGAAATCTGTCTTAAAGGTATTTAAATTTCCGCTAGTAATATAAGTTTATATTAAGGTATGCATTATTCACNAAACATGAAATCTGTCTTAAAGGTATTTAAATTTCCGCTAGTAATATAAGTTTATATTAAGGTATGCATTATTCACAAACAAGCAGCTATAGTCTATTCACGGTTTACTTCGCACTTTTTGAAACAAACCTATGAAATGTCACATATTGTATGACGTGTTTGGTGGTTTCCTAAAGATGCCATGTATCACAAGCGTTTTATACTTGTGTGAACATAAAAACTATTTTTACACTTGAGTGCGCACGAATGCGGTGCGCTGTACCTTTGGTGTAATTTTCCAGACTTAGTTAAGCTTAATTTGCACGAGGCGGAGGAATATCCTGGAAGTATAACTTTAGAAGGGCTTCAGAAAAGTTGGAACTAACCGTGGATGGGCTATATCTAATGATAAATGGGGGAATATTTTCCATCTTTCAAGTTGACACTGGCGTGGGGCATACTGTACATTCGCTCCAAANAAACATGAAATCTGTCTTAAAGGTATTTAAATTTCCGCTAGTAATATAAGTTTATATTAAGGTATGCATTATTCACCAACAAGCAGCTATAGTCTATTCACGGTTTACTTCACACTTTTTGAAACAAACCTATGAAATGTCACCCATGTACGACGTGTTTGGTGGTTTCCTAAAGATGCCATGTATCACAAGCTTTTTATACTTGTGTGAACATAAAAACTATTTTTACACTGAGTGCGCACGAATGCGGTGCGCTGTACCTTTGGTGTAATTTTCCAGACTTAGTTAAGCTTAATTTGCACGAGGCGGAGGAATATCCTGGAAGTATAACTTTAGAAGGGCTTCAGAAAAGTTGGAACCAACCGTGGATGGACTATATATAATGATANCTATATCTAATGATAAATGGGGGAATATTTTCCATCTTTCAAGTTGACACTGGCGTGGGGCATACTGTACATTCGCTCCAAATATAGAAAATAAATTGTACAGAATTCTGGAAGCAAACACAGAAAAAATTGAAAAGGTCAATCGTATATCATAATTTTTTCCAACTTTATGAGCAACTAATTTTCCAATATTGGTGCAATTATTTTGCATATCATCTTGCGCCTACATAACACATGCAAATCTACGGCGTGGAAAAACTAAGCAGAAGCACATCCCTCTGGTCAAATATTTACTCCCATGGTTAGTAAAAACATTGTGTACGATTGCCCTTTTAATCATTTTTCTCTAGTTGTCTCTATAAAATTGTAAAATACGATTACTCTCTATAGCTTTAATTTATATCCCTTGCCCTCGAACGAGTACTTAATCTTCAGTAACCAAAGCTACACCATGTAAGTTGTCTAGCGACCTCACGTTCCACCGGAGGACTGCACCTACCAGACCATTCAGTGGTTCTTAATTTTTAATTAGTTATAAACAAAATACTGCTAATTATAATAAAATAACATTACGTGTATTTTCACGGTCACTGAGTGTAATACTTAATTTCCCCCACCCACTCACATTAAGAAAATGCTGCGCTCATGCGGACTCCCAACACCACCTCGAAGCTTAGGGGCGCTATGGGCGACACACGCATGTGCAGTAGATGTTTCGTCGCCTTTATACGCAAGGCACTGAACTGCAGCCTGATCGTTGGCAACACGCTTCTACTGGGACCTTCATCTGCAACCTTGGCATTTCATGGAGTAATAACGATGTAAAGGAATGCACATTTATATTATTTTCATTTATGGAGTATTATTGGGTACGTCTCATATTCGGAGGGTAATGAATTCGATTCGGCCAGCATCAATTAAGGTGTCCCTTTCCCTTACAAAAAGACAATTTCTGGTGCGGTTCTTTAATACAAACCTTTCCAATTCCTAAATCATCAGATTGATAGTCTTATCAGCCTATGTGCAGAAATTATATATATATATATTTTTTTTTAAGTGGCACTACCCGTAGGGATGCAAGAGAATGTTAATATCGATAAATATATAGATATTTATAACGATGGCAGATGAATATTGATAAGCGATATATCGACCGTCGCAGGCCGATATATCCATATCTGAGGAATTTTTATTTATAAGTATAAAAAAATAATTGATGAACAAAATATAATAAAATTTATTTTTAAAAAAATTACAGCTCCCAATATTTTGTGTCTACTGATCCTAAGAAAAGTAGTTTACCCAATCTTTTACCAAGAAGTCGATTCCTGTTATGTGTGACAGTTGCTCCCGCCTTTGAAAAGAGTCGTTCGGCTGGCACCGCGGTGGCTACTATAGTTTTAGACAGGTTAGGATACGAGCCCTGCATCTCATGCCATATGTCAAACACATTTGTTTTTAATGTGCTCACTGGTGCTGTGAGATACAATGTTAACTCATCGTCGCCATCAGTCTTCCTGCTTTTCACATGGGTATGCGCAAATGATTTGTGGTACTTCCAAAAATAAAAATCGTTGTTCTCTTCGTCTTCAGATGATGTGGATGACAAAGAGGCCGCTTGTTTGTTTTCAGCTACCATTTTTCTTATTTTAGTCATTGCCTTTGCACATGCGTCTGGCTTTTTGAAATGTAAGTTTTTGAATCGTGGATCTAATAAAGAAGACACTGCCAACAATGCAGAAAATTCGAGCTGCCCAAAACGTTTTTCTATCTGTAGTGAAACATTTTTCTTCAAATCACCCGCTATAGATGAAGTTACTTTCATTTCTAAATAGTGATGTACTCCTCTGCAGACGCTTCTCTCGTCATAGCCTCGAGTGGCCGCATTATATGGGCTATATCTTTGATATTAGCAAGCTCAACTGCTGGTGCATCAATTTTTCGAATAATCACTTCGCTTTTAGACGGAGCAAGTTCAATAAATCTGATCAGCATATAATATAGTAAGTTCCAGCGCGTTTTCACATCGAGTTTAACTTTTAATGTCTTCCCTTCCGGTATTTTGTTTTCCATTTGTTTCCTTTTTAAATCACTTTAAATCTACTTTTTAAAAAAAATATATTTGACTATATTTCGTGTATGTTCTATGATGTTGCCCAACTCTGTCGTTTTTTTTATAGCATCCTCGGCAATTATTAATCATGTGAGCAAAAACATGGTATATGTTTAGCTGCTCCAAATGNCGTTTTTTTTATAGCATCCTCGGCAATTATTAATCATGTGAGCAAAAACATGGTATATGTTTAGCTGCTCCAAATGTGTCTCTGATAGCTTTGACCATGTTGGCACCAGAATAAGTCACAATAGCTGTTACTTTTTCTGACCCAATGCCCCAATTGTTTAAGATATCTGACAACTGTTGGCCGATGTAGTCCACAGTATGGCTTTCATTTAACTCGAATACACCAATCATGAGTGATTGCAATTCTTTTTGCAATAAAAAATGAACCGTGATGCCTAGATAACTTAGTGTTACTCATAGTCTCAGTCCAGATATCGGCAGTAACACAAAAATCTTTCAAATCTTTTAATATCTTCTTTGCAATATTTGATATTTTCTCATATTTACTACCTATTTGTGCTTTGATAGTTTCACGAGAAGACACTTTGTACAAATGTGCAACTTGCTTCATTTAATGTTTAAAGCCCTTACCTCCGACCAGATTGAAGGGTCTTTTATCAACACTGATGAAATAAGCAATTGCATCAGTTATGCGACCATATTTTACACCACCCTTAGAACATTGAAGTACACTGTTAAAANGATGAAATAAGCAATTGCATCAGTTATGCGACCATATTTTACACCACCCTTAGAACATTGAAGTACACTGTTAAAAACTTCGTTTATTTTTGGTGTGCTACCCGATGATTTCTTAATACACTGTGACTGTTCCTTAGATGTGTTCGACATACTTGCAACTGCATCATCTTGATTATCGAGAACCTGAATGGAAGTCTTGTCTGTAGATGTAGAATGTGTAAAAGAATTGTCCAGTTTACTAAAGAAAAAAAAAGATATTGATTCATCGACATCGTTGTAACATTGACACATGCATGGCATTTGGCACAACACTAGTTGGTATAAACAAAAACTAACCTAAAAGTATTAAACTCGCTCAGTTAAATCTAGAAAGATTTCTCTTTTTCAGTATTTTTGCAGACATAAATGCACTAATTAATTGCTACAACTTAAATAAATTACCTCTGGGATGGATCATCATCAACTTTATGATGCTTCAAGTGCGCGGCAAGGTTAGACGTATTGCCAGAAGTTTTGACGTGTTTGTAACATATTGAACTGATAAAGGAGCCTATTCTATGAAGAAAAACAAGGTAATTAGTTTTGTTAATCTTAATAATTTTTAGTCAAAGAGACACACACAACACACGTTTTTAAAAAGCCATAGCACAGAGGTTACAAAACAAGGAGGTAACTAGGTACAATCGATTTTACAATGTTTAGTTATCAAAACTTATCCAAATGTCAAAATTATATTTCTTTCAATATTTCAACATGAAAAAACAGCCCTGTTTCTCTCCTTTTTAAAATAACTCCAAAGTTTACTTTTCTTCATAATGTTTGTATTGTATATTTCTCACAATTTCCAATTCACACAGACGCACGACACAACAAAACAACTAGTTAAGACGTGATCAGAAGTAATAATCATGGTCAGCCAAGTCTCGATATTTTGTTTATAAGTATATCGATAATACCATATCGTCCAACTTTATTTATCGATATAAATATCGATAATTTGGTATCGATATTATCGGTTGTCCGTTATATCGTTGCAACGCTAACTACGCGACGAAAATAAAGGATCAAAACTCGGCGTGAATTCAGGAAGCTTCCTAAGAATGGTTGAGGTGAGGTGTGATGAAATGGGGGTGGAGCAGAGGCGGAACGAAGGCGGAAGGAGTGTAAAAGTGAGTACCCTGAGGAAACCCCCACACCAATTACACAGTCTTGCTCAACACGTAAAAAACCCTGTCCGAATAATTCCCGCCGAGGTATTGGGTCGAACCGAGGATCCAACGATGGAAGGGCTAGTATTCACACACTGAGAAAACCGTGTTCGGAAAAATCACCCAACGGTTGCAATAACGTAATGGTGCCACATAAAATATCTCACTGTGGATGAGACAATCACCGGTCGGTTTGCATCCACGAAATCGTCAGCTTCAATCAAAGAACGTCATTTGTTATTTTCAGCCGTTAATGTGTTCTTGGAATATTTACACAAATTTACTAACAACTTTATTTTTAACCAAACTTAGAAAAAATGAGGGGCATGAACGCATACAAGTTAATGCATAAAAAGTATGTAGCAAATTTGTTAGTGTCACAACTTTTTTTAACCAAACTTGGAAAAAATGATGGGCATGAACGCATACAAATTGCTGCATAAAAAGTATGTATCAAATAATATCCTATAGACATAAAAAAAAGTTAATTTAAACAAAACAAAATTTTTCGTGTTTTTATTTATTTATAAATTTAACACTTTCAGACTTACTTTAATTTACGGTTTCAGGTGTTGCAAACAAAACATTTTATGATGCATGGTGTACTTAAATCGACAACACTTATTTCGTAGTCACAGCCAATGAGCTGTACGCTAAATATTCGGCTACAGTTATATGAACCAATTATGACCTAGACCAGTTGTACGGTTTGCAAATCATTTACCTACAGGTACGATCATTGGTCATTGAGCTTCGCAATGGGCAGTACAGACCAAACATTACCTACACGTGCGTAATATACACAATTGTGTACACTGGGTCGGAATGGGTTAAAGGTATGTTTTAAGTACTAATCACTTTGCACAGATAGCGCTCGTAGCACGAAAATCCACGAACATGCCATTCAACGAACGCAAAAATTACATATGACTGCGCACTAGCTAAGCTTCGAAGGGTTATTGTTGTTAAATCAAGGGATGCGTCCACACGAATGCGGAATTGCCAACATTTGACTAGAAAGTTATTACAGTACAAAACTAATTGTAAACCTAGTAACGTTTTTTTTTTTTGCACGACGTGCTACGGAGCAGGCTAGGCAGCTGGCAAGAGCACGAAGCGTGGCCACCTCTCTCTGGACTCCAGCGGCTCCAGTTACCTCCACGCGTGGCACGTAACTGGAGTCCCAGCAGGCCGACCCTGACCCGCCGCAACACCACCACAGCTTGCTAGCGGTCACGCACACGCACAACGTGGCCTTCGTTGTTACTGCCGACACGCACAGAGATGTGGGACCCTATGCACAGACTAGCCTACAAGTTAAGCACCACCACCACTTCCTGTAGTGGGTATTAAATACACGAGATTGCCCGAACTTAATGACGTCTGTTAATCTCAATCAATAGGAAACGGCTGAAACTACGACGTTTGCTTCTTCACATGAAATAAAATGGAGAGGTCTGCTCCTATAAATACTCATATTAATCTGGTACCGTTTAAAAATGTTATTTATTTGTTGGTGTCAAGAGAAAATTCATGTAGAACTTCAAATACTGCCAGTTTAAAAAAAAATATGTGCGGAATCACCATTTCTAGAATATGGTTAGCAAAACTTTATGAAATTATATTATTTATGTGGGAGTAAGATTTGAGGGTAGAAAAAAAATTATAATAGCAATACTTCACAGCTTTTTTTTTTCTTACCTTTTATATCTTTAAGTTACTCAACGCCTAAACATATAATCTAACAGTTTCATGGTACTTACTATAAATGTTAAAAAGTTTAAGCAAAGCAAAATATTTGGTAAATATACTGTGGAATTTGGCTATTATCTCTGTTTAATATATTTGTAGTTTCAGCAAAGTACATTATATTTTTTAATTTGATATTTTATAATGCTTGCTATATCTTGGTAATTAACACTTTGTCGGACATAATGTTCATAAAGCTATTTTTGCTTGTTTTGATCCCAGGAATCACCTCCCGAAGTTTATTACAATTGTTTAGATACATCCTCTATAATTGATATTTACATATGACAATAACTTACATAAATGTATTTCATCTTGCGCTATTTAGTTATTTCAATATAACTAGTAGTGCTGTATACGAATTACAAATTAAGCTCGAGAAACGAGACAGTATGAAAAATTAAAAATTAGTTGTATCTGTACGATTTCAGTTCCGTAAATACATTCTCATGGCAGGAATGTGTGGATTTTCGCCCATATATGAAATAAACTCTTTAAATCCCAATTTAATCAAGCATTGCTATCGCCAAGTTTGTATTGTTTTAGAAACTACGTATGTAAGCAATAAACTTTGCTCTCCCCACGAGTGTAAATTTAACCAAATATGTCCACGTGGTGTTTAATATTAGGTCGTAAAACGGAATTTAACCAAAAGTAACATTACACAATAATTTTAATAAATGTGTCGCCAAAACCGGAAAAAAAAAATCCTTTTAATGACAAATAGTTTTATTTGGCCTTAAAACGTATTTTTATTTATTTATTTTTACTAAAATAAACGTGTTTACTAAATTATAGTGCTAAGCACAATTATATTTTTACCGTTTACGATTTTAAATACTACTGAAGAGGGTGCATTAAAGTTACAAAATAAAGTTAATAAGTATTTAATATTTTAGCATGGGCAAGTACATGTCACAATTTACAACAAATAAAATTGCTTACAATACAAACAACAAAATATCTCCACATGCCGCTAGCTTAAAAACTAGCTCTTTGGTTCACCAACGCACCTTGTGAACGAAATTTTTCCTATGCCAAGCTCACTTAAAAGGAATCTCAACCTGGGTGGAATAAACATCACACTAAACCACATCACGTAAATATCAAAGGCGTTTTTAAAGTAATGTATCTATTAGCACAGACAAAATTAATACTGAAAAGCTATACACGAACGATTGAGGTGAGAGTACCGCAAATAAGATGGTAAGAGAGTCATTACAAAATATCTTAGGTCAGAATTTAAGTAACGTATAATAGGCATATAGTTTCCTCAATGCATACATTTGGGCATCTTCATAGGAGGCTTTCGTAGCTGGAGTCCTCACAGTCTCGGCTTATGGGTTGAGGCCAGCTGTAAAGCAGACGTCTCAACCCAGAAGTAAAGACGATAATAATTACATTTGGCATGCTGAGTATTGGACTTTTTTATTTGTACTTCGACCACAGTTTAGGAATAAAAGGGAAGTTAAGTTTCCAAGTACATTACATTGACATCGTCACATTTGGCACAATTACACTTATTGAGTGGTACGTAACTGTAATGATTTTGCATAACATTAAAAATCGGAACAAGCGGCCATTTTAGTTTTCTCCAAACGGAACGATTCTGATTAATCAAGGACGTGTGGTTACTCTACGTTTTGTTTACTAATTTTCTTAATATCCCGCCAGCACTGCCCCTGCTGTAACACTACGAACAAACAGCAAACCGAAACAAGGTATACAATATGCTGAGTATTTTAAAAATATGCAATTTGCGTACTAAATACGAGCATTTATTTAAAACCAGAATAAAGGGGGTTGCAATCCTGCCAGCAAAGAAACAGAAATTCACAATAAGATATAGTTTTGTGGGAGACAAGTGGAACGCGTAATCATTTACGCAAAGGTACTTTTTTTTACACTTTTTTTATTTGGATGGATGGATGTTAACAAGAAATTTAAAAGATTTACGAGTGCTAATAAAATCCCAATAAATTAAATTTAAAAACTACTCGTGTGACATGTCTAAACTTTCATCTGTACGCCAAGCACCTACAAGGCCCCCACTTTAACTTCCTGGCTGCATGCCACCTGAAAGCATTGATCACATATGCGACGTCATGTATTATGCACGTGAGAGTTTCGTCGTAATAGCCCTCTTACGCTGCATCACCAATATCCTAAAATAGCTTCTACGAGGTCTCGCTCGTAAAATGTTTTTTTTTTTTTCCCCTTTCCGTTTATTGATTCGTATTTGCTAAGAAGAAACTAATATAAACTTCGGCTCGCTCTTCAGACACCACCGTAAAGTGACGTAAACTGCGAATCATACTTCAAACAAGCACTGCAACACGCCTCCGCTAGTTTACAAATATAAATAACACAAATAATAATTCGGCGAATACACTAACTCATAATATGCGTAAAATCAGTTCCTTGGTAATATGTCAACTAAATTTCCTTAGTGCATGGGATTTGGCATTACCAGTGACGTCCATGATGGGGCTTTCATTCTTGTCAGTACGCAAAAAAAATTGTAAATGGAAAAAAGCGAAAATTTGCGAATTTACCTTCCCTGACTTCTCATATCTGTAAGAAGCAGAAGTATTACGATAGGAAAATAATGGCATTAAAACTGAAATTCATCAGACTGCTGATATCTTCCTATAATTCCAGGCAAATTTCCCATGGTATGCAATTAAGCAATGAGAATTTTGCTCCACTAGGAATGTCGCTATGACATGCGACAAGAAGGAATCCACCCGTCGTGTATGGAAATGACTTTATCACTAAGTTGTAAATTTCGAAGAATGTTTTTATAACTGCCCAGGCCCAACTGTTTGAAATTTATTCATCACTGTCATTGCATATTTTAGTACGCTTGCTAGATTTCACACAACCATAATAATGTGCATTGTAAAATGACAGAATTTTTCTTGACTTGTTACTAAACTTTTTTAATAACAAGTTGAAAAAAAAAATTTTTATAACAACATTTTTTTATGTGTGAACCGATCTAAAATATTTTTGTGCTAAAATCTAAATCAAATTATAATTTTGAGAACTGTTACGAATTTCAAATAAGAATACCTATACTAACAAACGACAATCGTAACTTCATCTACTAAATTTTTTACTTTAGTATTTTGAAGTGATCAGAATCTATATTAAATATACTTTCTCGGAGGTCTTCTGCAGTAAATTAGATATACGAAGAGGAAGAAATCAAATACAGTTCTTTAACTGGGAACAATGATAAATAACTTTTAGAGGACAATGACACGAGTACGTTGCCATGAACACTAAGTGCTATCGCGGGGTTTACACGTCATACAAGTTATTCACCGAAGGCACACTACAAGACACGCAAATTTCGACGCCGAGTTCTGGTTTCTGGCCCTAACGGATACGTAATAGGCGCGGAAGTCTAATACTTTTCAATTTCGGGTCAACCTGGTATGATGAGGAAATTACACGTTACACGCAGCCGATTAACTTCCTATACAATTTTCGCGTAGGAATTTAGAATTTTCTGTTTCTGCTAAGTGATGATTATGCATTAGCATCACCCCACTGCGTCTACACGCACAAATAAACTGTTCTTGTGGCATTTTTGTAGGGATCATAGACGAGGGACTAAAACAGAAAACTATGCTTGTAACTATTTCCATACGGCTGGGCTCACAGTACCAATGTTCCCTTCTCCCAGCAATCTCTACAAAGCCAAATCTCTAACCCATTCCCTTCCCTGCAATCCCACTACTCTGAGCCAACAACTCTTCCACACTATCATTACCATAGATTACCGCTGCCAGAGGGGAAAATCACTACTTCACTAATCCTTAAAGAAAATATATACTTTTGCACAAAGTTAAGCATAGAGAAGAAGCGTAACAATATTACTTTAGCGAAATGTTAAGGCACAAAACATGGTATAATCTGTCCCACAAACGAGTGCACTTGGACAGTATTGAAAGTAATGTCACGTACAGTTATTCCCATGAAAAAAATCGTGTGTTTACATATAAGCAGGTTGACAGTCAGTCAAGAGTAGTATGATTTGGATGAGTCTGAGGCAAGGGGCTGGGGTCCGGAGCCGAAGCCGACCGCCACCACGTTAAAATTTCCCTTTAACCCTCAAAATTTACCGTTTTCCCCTTAAAACCGACTAATTTTCCCTCAAAATTTTCCTTTTTCCCCATTAAAAAGTACCGATACCCCATTTGCAAAGAAAGATACTCCCATCTGCAAAAAACGATACATCGTAAGGATTTGGGGGGATAGTTTTCAAGAGCAAAACAGTGGCGGCAATATTGTTTTATAGGCATAGGGTACGTCAAAACACAAATCTGTATTACTTATCCGATTTTAATATTTTTAACTAAAAAATTATTTTTTTTAATTTGTACCGAATATGTACATACAGTATTGCGGAAACGTGCGAAAACATCTCTCGTTCATTTACTACGTTTCCGATATCCTCTCTTGAAGTCAAATAATTACACGATGCCACAATATGTAAAATATTTGTTGCCTCAACAGTTTTGTAGGCATATGTATGCTACCAGGATTTTTTTTTATGTTTGTATATGTGACCAATTCAAGCCCATTATACGAGTAGCAACCACCTGCTCAAGCCATGTTATAATCATGGTATGGATTGGCATCTAACAATACTTTTATACGCATACTAGGCGTTACTCGAAATACCAATAGTGCTAGGCCCTTGAGACTTGAAATGTACGAGGATGATACACAGTCTTATCTCCCGTGCTCTACTTAAACACCAATCTATCAATCTTTCGCAATTTTTCCATCAATCTGCACCACAATAAGCACCACACACACCACAATCAGCAATTCACACACCAATCCACATGCCAATCCTCCTCCGCAATCCACAGCAATCTTTCGATCAATTCTTCGGTTTGTCCCCACCCATAATTATAGAAATTACATTCGTTCGCCAACTGTCTACAAATTTGTACATGTCGACAGAATTAATGTTTTGTGTGCAGTCCACTATCCATGTATTTTTTATACATGAAGACTTTAGTAATATTCTGTATGCGGATCTTTACTTTAATAGCCGAGTGCTCACAGCACCACTTTAAAGTTATGAGGGATAAAAGGATACAGCACAAAAAATTAAACACAATTATTTTATTTTAAAAATATTATGATTATTTTTGCACATTACAAAATCAATAATAAAGCAATTCATCACACCATGCAATATAACCCCGATCCTTCAGCTCATCGATGATTGAAGATATCTCAACAATGCGTGAGAGATCCCCGTATTTTTGCAAGTAAATCAAATCGCTGAGTCTATCAACAAATTCATTCGGGTCTTCCGGAAATAAGTAACGAGCGTTCTTGAAGCCTTCTGCCTTCTTCATAACACTTGTCGAAAGAAACTCGTTGGTGAAATCTGTGGGAACGTAAAGGAATCGTTATCTTTCTATCTCTCTCATCAGATACTTCATCATCACTTCATGTTTCATCCTCAATATCAAGTTTACTATCCTTTGTAGCAGGAGTTGTATTGTCATCGATGTTTTAGAGCTGATGGGCGTTTATTTTGAAGTTCGCCGACTTCGTGCAAACGTCTTGCAAGTGTATATTTCGCGCGAACCGACTCTACTGCAGTCATTCCGTCTTTAGCACTAACTGTCTCATCATAATCGCCTGTGGAATCAGTACCCACCGATGCAGCTGGGGATATTGGCATCACTTGCTGGCTCTCAAAAGACGAGTCCTTGCGGATCGTGATGTGGTTCTTCAATGTATCGCCATGCATAAACTGCTTGTGACCACTGTCGTAATGCTACCACTGTCGTAATGCTTCATCGCGCGAAAAGGACTCTTCGTGCAGGCGGTTCTCTCATGTCGTCGAGCATTTTGACCGAAAGTGAAAAGTCTATCACAGAATCGACACTGACGACAATCAGGTAGCGATGATGCAAGTCGCGGCTTCATTATCGCTGAGGTCAAAGGCAGACTTTCGTATTCACAATTCATATTCACTGTATAGCGAGAGAATGCTTCCAAATCGATGTTAACTTCTCAACTTCTGAACATCAACTAAGATAGCAGCATGCATCACAGCTCTATACATACATTCTCCCATCACTCGGAAAAACAGTTAGATTTTTTCTAAGTCCGAAAAAAAATAATATATTTATTGTAGTTTCGGGTCTTGAAATTAGGTCTCTACACCGTACCTCACCTTTGGAGATTACTTAAGTCTATATATCAGGTACATATAAGCACATGAACAAACAGGAAATCATGTACAAAGTTCGTTAAAAATTATCCAAAACCCGGATCGGTATAGGAACTGTAGACCCTATATCTCACTATAAGATCATTATTCACAAGGGAACTGGAGCATCGTGTGGCGATCGCATGTAGGCTACATAGGCCACCATTAAAATACGTGAAGACCCTACGTCACCAATACTGCTGTTTGTGTGTTGTTGGAAATTGAATTAAATAAGCCTTTACTACTGAATTGCTAATCCATGTATGGTGTCCTATGTGCTAGCGCTCTCCGCATAGCACGCCAGTTCTGTCTAGTGGTGAAGGCATGGAACAGTTCAAAGGGCAGCCATTAGTGTTCTGAGAGCATCCGAGCTGGTTGCTGTAAAAGTTATTTGTTTTATTAAAATGTTTGTGATTTTACGCATTTCTAATGTAAGGTAAGCCATTCCTACTACCTATTTATCTAAATTAATAGTAAGATTATAATTATTTATTATAATCTCTCTAAAAGAGCATGCTTTAAGCTTTAAAACCGCGAGTCATAAAATGTAGTAGATGCCCGTACTTTTGTACTCTGGACTAGACTTTGTTTAACGGCGTCCATGACCACTTTATCCGAACGTATGGCCACTTGGCAAAACTATATGATGAGTATTATTACCTAAAACCAAATAATAATAANACCACTTTATCCGAACGTATGGCCACTTGGCAAAACTATATGATGAGTATTATTACCTAAAACCAAATAATAATAAGAAGATCCATTGTACCACTCACGCACTTTTTTTTCAATCTGCACTGTGCCAAGTATGGCACGCANTAAGAAGATCCATTGTACCACTCACGCACTTTTTTTTCAATCTGCACTGTGCCAAGTATGGCACGCATGGCACTTGTGTGTGTATATTTTCATGTACGCTACACACCAAAACTAGTTGGCGCGAGACACCTAGCCGTTAAACCGGCAGTGTGTCTAGGGCAGCTCACATTTTACAAACAGGCGCAGGTGGCCACATGATTTTAGTTTTCTACAGATNACCGGCAGTGTGTCTAGGGCAGCTCACATTTTACAAACAGGCGCAGGTGGCCACATGATTTTAGTTTTCTACAGATAAAATAAAAAGGAGGAGAAAAAGTTTCACAGCTTACAGCCTTTCTCCCCTCAATTCACCAACACCATATTTTCTTCACATTCTGTTCCCTGGAATTTAAAGTATCAAGAGGTAGCGAACTGTACCCGACTTCCAGCAACAATACAACAATCACTGTGCCTCTCGCGACAAGTGATATCAGCAGCTTCATCAGTTACATCTACTGTGAAGAGTTAGGCTGTAAAAAACTGCACCTGGACAGTGATTGGAAGTTTCTTAAGTAACGCAGTCTAAACGAAAATCATGTAATTTTTTAACTAAGCAATGCGGTACAAAAGCAGTAATTATTTTAACAAAGTTCGCCGTATTTTTTT
>NQII01002204.1:224807-241422 GCA_002778355.1 Clitarchus hookeri | reverse complement strand
AATAGTTTGACCATTTTTTTGAACCACACTCAGTCAACAGTTGAAGACCCAGTCCTACTCATCCTTGATGGACATGCGTCGCACCCGAAAAACATCGATTTCATACAAAACGCCAGAAATAAACATACCACTGTCGTATGTCTATCGCCACACTGCAGCCATATACTTCGCAGTTGAACGTATCGTTTATGGTTCCTTTCAACACATTTTATGCGCAAGCAATCGAGACGTTTCTCCGTAACAACCCTGGGAGGATTCTAACTCAATTCCAAGAAAGCAAGCTGCTTGGAGGAGCATTTTTACGAGTAACTTTGCCAGCTACAGCTATTAATGGATTTCGGAAATGTGGAATTTTTCCGCTGGACCCACGTGTATTTTCTGACGCTGATTTTGTAGCTGCAGAGCCCAAAGATATTTTTCAATGACCAATGGTAATCCTGCAGAAGGTGGCCGTTAAGATGATGCAATGAGTGATGTTGATAAAAGAACGACTAGTAGAGAATATGTAACAGTAGGTGGTGGATATGTTACAGGAGCTGGAAGTGAAGATGCAGCACCTGGTGGTGAAGATGCGGTGGATGGTGGTGAACATGTAACGCCTGGCAGTGAAGATACAGCAGCTGGCGGTGAAGATGCAGCGACTAGCATTGAAGATGCAGTGCCCGATTACGAAACAGATACAACTGGGACTAAAAATACCAAAAACGTCAGCAAGTGTCAATATGAGAGCCAAGTGACCGACCCTGAACCAAGCACATAATTTGCTGTATCCCCAAGAGATATTATACCTTTGCAAAAATCCAACATTTCTAAACGAAAGATTAATTGCAAGAAAGATAAAGCAGCGATTATTACTTCCAGTCCATACAAGACAGAACTTTAGGAGAAAAAGTCAAAAAAAAGAAGAAAACAGCAACAAAAAAAAAAAAGAACAAGGCATGCAAAGAAAATCAACACTAAACACTAACAAATTTAGAACTCAAAAATAAAAAAATGAAAACTGAAATGTTTAAGAAAATTCTTTTGCCAAAGCTAGGTGATGCCTTTCCAACGAAGAAGAGTGACGACACCAATTGCTTAGATTGTAAAGAAGCATATTCAAACTAAAAAACCAATGAAGTGTGGATCAGATGTTCTGTCACCAATGGGTTCACGAGGTGTGTGCCTGCTGCGACGAAGAAGATGAAGACTTGTATTTGAAGACTGTAAGCACTAAACAGTTTGTTTGTTGACAGAGTGAAATGACACAAGTCTTTTGTTTTTTGATGTTTGATAGGCTAAACTTTATGAGTAATATTACCTAGGTAAGGTCAATTGAAGACATTTTATTTGAAGACTCTTAATCCTAAACAGTTTATTTGCTGACAAAGTGTAAATACACATCATGGTTTTGTATTTGCTGGCATGTATATGTGTGCGTATATATATTACCTAAGTCGGGTAAATGGCCAGTCAATGGCCACTTTACCCGACGTGGGTGGGAAAAGTGGCCTTTTGGTAGACAAGTGTATTAAATTTGAATAAAAAAATAGTAATTTACAATACACAAAGAACATAATATTTTTTGTTTGTATAGCAACATATTGTATAAAGGGATATTTTGAATTTTTGTTTTATATACAAAAGACGATTTACATAACGTCTTACTTTAGCATGGCCACTTTTCCCTACTTTCCCCTAACTTGTTGTGCACGCAGGTAGCTGTAGACTCGCTCAGTTGTTTACCTAACCAACTTAAATTAAAAAATACCACATGATCTTTCCAATATTTTGTTACTAGGATTTTTTCTATTAACCCATAGATGCTGTGGTTTTTAATTTCGACATGTGATTAAGAAACATCTTGCACATTTCCCTCTATACATATTTCTTTGAGACCTCGTCGTGAATGGTATCAGACAGAAGCGGGATATTTTTCTCCGACGATAAGGCAGCAAATACATAAACAAAGCAGTCGCACAAAAAAAACTGGCAGATGGCAGCTCGTGATACCAGCGTTACGTGTTTCTTTTCCACAAACCATTAAGGAGGTAAGTAACAAAAAAAAATTAACGAGGATATGGCGTGTATCTCGCCACGCAGATGAACACGCACCGATACAGAGCGCACGCAAGGAAGACCAAGCAGTGTCACGTGAGCAAGGTTTCTAACCTCTGTAGGTTGACGTGTATACTGGCAATATAACTGTTTCATGGTTAATTCATAACTTCTGATGTCAACTTTAGAAAACAATCCTTCCCCATAACTGCATACTTTTTAACGTAAACGGTGACTGGCATATTTACAGTAACGTCCGTACGGGACCGTGAAAATTAGTTTCCCAATAAAGTTGGTTATTTTTCTTCTTGTACAGATGAAAGCAAAAACTGGAGTAATAAAAAGGTATTCATNCGTTTCCCAATAAAGTTGGTTATTTTTCTTCTTGTACAGATGAAAGCAAAAACTGGAGTAATAAAAAGGTATTCATGTTTCATGGACGTCGTGAGGTCCATGAAAGTGATAATTTTTACATAATGCAGGAGGACAGTTGAGTACAGAGGTTTTCATCGGCAGAAGAAGACAGAAGTTTTCATCGGCAGAAGAAGACAGAATGAGGAAAATAAACTAAGCAAGTATTTACAAACGCTCAACCAAACATAAATCAGCTACATACATACCGAATATTTATTGATGCACTTCTTGACAGATCTGAATTTGCAGGCTTCGGAAAGGCTAAAACACGCGACGCTTTTTACAATAACAGATTTTTTTCTTCTAAAATTGTTAATTACGTGCTTTATTATGTACCTGCGTTCTTAAANACGCTTTTTACAATAACAGATTTTTTTCTTCTAAAATTGTTAATTACGTGCTTTATTATGTACCTGCGTTCTTAAACTATTTTCCAGTTACTTTGCGGAATTTCTACGACCATTTTACTCTTTTCCAGTGTCGAAACTAACTATTGAAAACCNATATTTTCCAGTTACTTTGCGGAATTTCTACGACCATTTTACTCTTTTCCAGTGTCGAAACTAACTATTGAAAACCACGTGCAACTTCTTTTAAAAGCTATTTCGCAATCAGACTTTGAAGCAGAACGTTTAGCAGTTTTCCAATAAATGACGAATTTCTGACGCTATGCATGTCTTTTCGAGCCATGCCCTGGCAATAAAAAAAGTCACCAATACAGTTATTAAAACGCAGGTTGTAGTGCAGAAAAAAATAGTCCGAGCGAACGAGCGAAAGTTGTGACAAAAAGTTAGATCTAAATAAAATAAAATGAAGCATATAAAATTGTATGTAAGCTTTATGAGCATAGGTACATTCATTTGCAAACAAATTGCTTACGGAACCCTGAAGGTGTCATCGCAGGGGCACGTGGTGCCCTCGCAGGGGCACGTAAGTGGGTACAGGCACATGACATGGTAGTGTGTATGCAGAAAACATCAAAATATTGTACCACACCAAGCAGAATGCACTTAGTATGGCGTTGGAACACCCCTTCCTCCCCCCATCACTAACACGAAGACAGGCGGCGATACGGTCGGGCATGGAGACATACAGACGTCGGATGTTCTCCTGAGGAAGATCCTACCAAAACTGACCCTCCAAATCCGTCGTAGTTGCCATTGGTCGAAGTTGCAGCCCAATCTGCTCCCAAACGCCCTCAATAGAAGCGTGGATGGCCAGGACGTCTCCAGACTCGAATTCGTCGGTCGTCCGTATCTCGACAGAACCGTGATTTGTCGCTGAACGCCACTCGTCACCAATCCGCAAGCTGCCATGCTGCGTGCGAGTTCTCAACAGGTCACACATGCTCGGCGATGCTAAAGTTGTAAGGGACGCCGGAACGACAGATCCCGCTCTGCTAGCCGCCTGGATATGGTACCGGTGGACACCGGCGTATCCCCAGCTGCTGTGAAACGTCCCTGGATTGTGCGTAGCGACGCCCGTGGCGTTCTTACAGCCTGTCGCACGATGAAACGATGCGCCGAAACGTCCAACCTGCCTCTCGGAGGCCGACTATGCGGCCTCTCTCAAACTCATCCAGCTGGGCAAAGGCGCGTCGAATACGCCGTCGGGCATGCTGCGTGTTCACTTAACTTTGCTCTGTGGCTCACACTGCTACTAGGACGTTTTTCGGTATCTTGCAGCTATGAATGATGGAGATACATGTATGACCCCTAGTGGCACATCCGCGTAAAGAAAACCGCATTACAAGCAAATCAGACACATGTCGGGCTATGACGATACTGTGTGGCAACCTCCGATGTACTCGCGCGATTCGTGTATAGCGATATATTTTTTTTTTGCAAACGAGTATACAATNTCGGGCTATGACGATACTGTGTGGCAACCTCCGATGTACTCGCGCGATTCGTGTATAGCGATATATTTTTTTTTTGCAAACGAGTATACAATCTACGCAATACAAAAAAAAGATTCATTACCAATTATATTGGCTTAATTCCTCCATTTCCGTCGTAAATTTCAAAATCACTCAAAAGTACTGAAGAGTAGGTGAGGGTGAAAAAAGGAGGTGAGGCCTCCGAACAATGATGGAGCCGTCAAGGTCGCGTGCTCTCTCAACAAGACTATTCGGGTTCGATTCCCAGCGAGCGTCAATGAGAAGGAAGGAGTGGCATGGGCTGATTTACGACTCCGCTTGAGGTTTCCCTCGCGTTTTTNTCTCGTTTTGGAAGGTGCGCTCAGGTCAGATGGGTTGGGCTAATGCTGGTAATGGTTGAAAAATTCGCTGGATGTGTGGCCTTTTCCTGACAGAATACACGGAAGGGCAAGGAACACACTAAAAACTGAAACCCCGGAAGTTTGATGCTATGAAAAAGCAAAGATCTTCCTATTGTATTGTGCATTGTTTCCCCTGTCCTTGCATTACGTCGCTGCTCCACCTCTACCTCACTTCAGCCCCTTCCAGTACGTTAAATGCAGCCGATATGCGTCATTTCCCTTGCTCCGCCACCTCGGGCGGGCGAAGCCCAGTGCTCTAACTGGTTCGTCGCTTATAGTCCGTCTCATGTAAGTTGGCGAGATTCTGACAGTTCGAAGAAAGTAGCGCCAATGTTTACTTTTCGTTTATGTATCCTTTCGCCATTAGCTGGTGCGTCAAGTAGAAGCTGTATTTTTTTAATCAACACACTGTCAGCCAATCCACTTGCCATTGTACTGTAATGCTAAACAAATTTTAACATATTCTAGAATGACATCTGTCTAAAAATATTAGTAGGTTATAAAAGTACAAATATAAAACCTTGCAAAAAAATTTTAACATTTGCTAACTCTTTTTTTAATTTGTCCGAGACAGTGAATTTGGGTAGCATTTTCGAGACTGTAGTTATAGCTATTATCACACTTTGGACGTTACAGCTAATATATTCGAGTTGGAAATATGTGACGTGGAATAACGTTAGAATTGCTTAAAAACTATTCACGCTTGTCCTACTTTCTTCGGAAACAAGGAAATGGGTTTCCGGGAGAACAATTAATATGGCGTCTAATTTACGTAGACGAACGATTACGACGAATAGAAATTACTAGTACTCAAAATCGCTGTACACGAAATATATGTTACTTTAAAAATTATGCAGAGTTCACGAAAAATAAAACTAATGGTATCTGTTTGTAGATGTGTTATATATTGCACACAAACGCTATTTTTTTCTGGTCGGTAATGCTTTGGAAAAGATCCGATAGTGGCGCGCACAGCATGTCAAGAACTAGGTGTGAGCCACTCGCTTAACTCGATAGATCGCGTATTTTTTAAAGTTAACTGGTCTTCTATTACTGGCTAGGAACAACACGAATTTGAAATATATTTAGTCAAATTATTAGAAAAAATAATTCAACAATATTATGCAATATTTTTGTATGCTTTTGGAATTAACATCAGGCTCGTATGGAAAGCATGGTTGTAGAGGGGTGTGATCAGACATGGAAATAGGTTTTGAAATTGCGTTTAATTTGGAAACGAATCGTTTTAAAGTGCCTTTGATTTTGAACACCTATACATTTCAACTTTAGCACGAAGTTTAGTTTCTAACACTAAAAACCGCTGTTTTATGACCACGTAAAATAAAATGTATTAATTAATCTAGGAACTCTTTCTTATCGGCGTATTTTCTGCTTGTCTGATGTGCGTCGGCAGTGCACTCGGAATAGCCAACGTAATATTAATTTTAGTTCGTTCATGCATTAGCTGATACAGGGTTTTGTAAATGGCACGTTGTTTGTTTCGAATATATCAAGTTGCCACTCATTGACTGTCAAAATCTCTCCAACTTATATGAGACAGACAATACACTGGCACGAGTCATGGCAGCGCTATCGGGNATATTAATTTTAGTTCGTTCATGCATTAGCTGATACAGGGTTTTGTAAATGGCACGTTGTTTGTTTCGAATATATCACGTTGCCACTCATTGACTGTCAAAATCTCGCCAACTTATATGAGACAGACAATACACTGGCACGAGTCATGGCAGCGCTATCGGGACTGATGCCACTCCCGTCCTTGGAAGATTAAATGTCTTGAGTAGTCGCTGAGCGAATCTTCTGGTCATCTCCCTACCTCCTCCACTGCGGGACGCGAGGTACGAAGAACCTCCTGGGCCAAGTCAGCTCAGCTATATAAGCCGCGATGTGCCTATGTGTAGTGTGTCTGGAGCCTTGTATTGTCATTAGCGCCAGGTGTGCTGAACCATCGGAACGAGCGATGCAGTGACCAGCGAGTGTAGTCTGCGAACATCGGGAGAGTAGAGCGAGGTAGAGAGAGAGAATGATCGGCTGGACTATGGGAAAGTGAGACTATGTGTGGGTGGCAGACATTTGGAATGATGGCAATAAACATTTTGATTGTATATGTGTAACGAATAATTGATAATTAAGTGACTAGCTAGTACAAAGACAGTGATAATAACTTTAAATTATAATAGGGATTGGCAATAAATATTGCGTCACTGGTAGGAATAAGTGTTAATAGTATAGATGAGCAGTTTAATGTTGTAAGCCTATGCGTATTTTTTATACAATTGTAAATAAATTAAAATATTACATTTTGTTATATTTTTACCAGGACCTTCATTTCTCACGAACTCGGATACGCCACAGGCGACTTGTAACAATATCTCTACTCTGAACACTCCTAGCTGTGAGCCCAGTAGACACATGCTGGGATGCGTGATTAATATTTTTTGAACACGCTTTCCCTGCAAAGTTAACGAACCACTTAGGCAAAGTCCCAAAAGGTCACTCCTTCCCCCGCCCCACCAACGGATGATGCCGAAGGCCGGAGAGTTTTGTCAGGATCCAACAGACAAATTGAAATCAAAGTTAGTGAACTCCAAATCAGTCAGTACAGAAACAGCGCAGAAAATTGCAAGAGTCATGCAGGCGGTTGGCCTCGAACTGTCACCGGTTCTGCCTTCACGCCACATGAACTTGACGCCTTGTGTCCATGGGAAAAGCACGGTCCGCAACTTTACCGAGTCGAAGCAACGTCAAGGTGTCGCCTGCAACCACAACTGGCTTATTAAAAAAATTAATATTCTGATGTTGACTTTGCGGATGAATATTAAAGCCTCGTCTTTACATTCGGAGACATGTCAAACAAGTTTCATGTTGTTTCCAAACAGTTTACAAATAGTTTCAGACTGTTCCCAAACTGTTTCCGAAACACTAAAAACATGTTTCACAAACCCTATTTCTGTACAGTGTTGTGTCCAGGCAGCAGTTCTGTTTGAGATGTTGCCAAAAGATTAAGTAGCTTTCGCTACTAAATTTAGTTATGGACTATGTGACACGCCTTACTAGAATAAGGCAATTTTTATATTAGGAATTTTTTATCTCGCAGAATTGGCCGAGAATGAAACTCCTCGACGATTTTCACTGCTATGTGTGCACACATTAATTTTAATAAAAATTATCAATTATGGGCAACATTCGGTAGCTTACGTACAAAGCCTAATGTCAGTACTGACCTTTGACAGCTGAAGAACCCGAACTGTTTGATGACCAAAGACTGACTTGTTTTTCCCACCTAGTTGCCGATCACGTCCAGACATGCAAACGTTGTTGCCATGTTCTCCGTTCAGTTGGAACACATGGAACGTTTGGTTTACCAAAAAAAAAAATCTGAGATTGTTAACTAATCGTTTTCCTTTTGTTATGAAACAGTTTCCGAGCTGTTTGAAAATTGTCTGTAAAAAAACCTTATTTGACATTTTGTAAACAGTTTTTATAGACATGGTCCAAAATGCAGACAAAGCTGAAAGGCATTTGCAGACGAGATAACCCACAAATGAGACGGGTTAAAGGGGGACGGAACTACGTTTACAGCCCCACGCGGAGGCTGTGCGGAAGGGCAAGAGGGCAGACATTTGTGGGTCGAGGGGGCGAATGACCCCCATGCGGGCAACGCACAGCCGGACGCGAGGTGCAGCGGAGGCGGCCTGACAGGAGATAAGTCCCTCCACCCGCAGCGGTGATGAACAAATCAATAACACGGTCATTAGCGTCGCCTTGTCTCGTCCCTGACGCTTGAGGTCAACCCATGTAGTCTCCAACCAGGGCACACACCCTTTTTTTTTTCTACTTTGCTCTTTATTTTAATGGTGCTTAAGATAGAAGTGACTTCCAATGGAACACTGCCCCTGACTGTACAGCATGCAAAATCTCACACTACCATAGTTGTCACAAAAGTACGATTTATGTTGTAATAGAAAATAATGCATATATTTTATAACAATGTAAAATATTGTTAAAATTGACATAATTAGGTTTTAATAAAATCANCTAGAAAATAATGCATATATTTTATAACAATGTAAAATATTGTTAAAATTGACATAATTAGGTTTTAATAAAATCAATGAATAAGAGTTAATTTTCAAACAAAATTTGAGCAAATTTCTATTCTTAACGCGTTACAAAGCACATTTTGCAAGAAACCCTTCGTCAAGTAGGGCAATCATAACATATTATATTCGCGGTTTCTTCACACTTACCAAAACTTTGAAAAATCACTCCATTTATGAAGTGTGTGGTTGTCTCCTAAATACGTTATGTATCACTCACACGCGTTTTATATTTGTGTTAACATAAAAATACACTACATTTTACTAAATTGATCTTCTACTTATATTTTATCTATAAATTATATTTTAACTATAATTAATATGAATAAAAACATGGATAAAATAGTTATTTTGACAATACCTAGTAAGAAATAGTTCTTATGCACAATATTATTACACTCGGTGCGCAAGAATACTAGTACGTTCCTTTACGGCGCAAGTCATCATGCTAAAATAATGCAACACACTGGTAAAATATTTGCTTATAGGCTGTTCGCGGTAAACTAAACATTTGTGAATCCAACCTTTGAAAATATAATTTACTACCCTCCCCGCTAACTTTGATTTAAGGAATTATTACCGTAACTAGCATCACAGGTTTTATATTTTATTTTGGGCATCGACAAGACATAGGGTATTCATTTGCACATGTTCTAAAACACGTACTGCTTCACTACTGTTGCCAGGATAATTCTGTAACCTCTTGTAAGGGAAAATTACTTATTTCTTGCCGGCAGTCATTACTCAAAAATTAATAAACGCGGTAGAGTTGTTAATAGTTTTATAAAGCTTTAGAAACCATTATTTATGCCATGNATTACTCAAAAATTAATAAACGCGGTAGAGTTGTTAATAGTTTTATAAAGCTTTAGAAACCATTATTTATGCCATGTCGTGCGAAAAAAAATTTTTTTAAACATTATGAAATGAAACTTATGGAGAAAATAGTGAAAATTCAAGATGGCGGGGCCTGATTCCCCTTAGATACAAACATTTTACATAAGAACCGACTGGAAAACTCATTCTGAAGCTGGCAGCTAATAAGGAAAAGTTACATCCTTTATCGTTGTATCAAGTGTGTTTCTTTAAGTTTGTGAACACCGTATTTACGTCACTTTATGTTTCCATTTGTTTTGTGTGTATGAGAGTAGGAGCTGGCATATTAGCTGCACATCTGTATCCCCAAAAATTCCAAATTTTTTACTCGACCGGTGCATGGATAAAGTGAGCGGGCTCACAGTAATGTTAAAATTACATATAGCGTAAATATACTAAAAGTATACAGAAGCAGATCTTAAGCAGGGTTTTCGAAAATGCTCAATTCAGCACTATCAGCCTATACGGAGTTCGCAAAAAAAAAACTNAATTCAGCACTATCAGCCTATACGGAGTTCGCAAAAAAAAAACTATTATTTTGGATTGCTATTTCTTAATTCTTCAATACTAGCTTACAAAGATCCACGGGCTACAGCTAACACTGTCAGCATTGATACATGTCCTGCGCATTTGTAGCTAATGTTCCACCAGTGTGGAGTTGAAGGAGGAGGGGGGAGGCCTTAGCTACATACCAACTCACTCCTAAAAACTGCAACTCCCCAGGATCCGTAACAGGAAGATCGTGGTATAAATGCGACGTCGCACGACATCTGCAACCGAATCTACCCCCGGTTACTCCTACATATAATTAGAGTTATTTCAATTATAAATCGTTACATTCGTCACACTATTCGACTATCTTCAGCAGTTCTTAAACTGTGGTGCTGAGTGAATATAACCCATCATACTGCCCTGTCTTATTCCAACAACGAAACAAACACTCCACAGACGAGGACGCCCATGTACGATTTTGTGACAGGGTGGGTGTAACAGTGTCCTTATAGGCTGTCCACGGTAAAGTGAGCACTTTTGAGGCCCTAGTTACTTTTTACTTTCAGCCATTTTTTTTATCCTTTAACAACCTTTTCAAATCAATATTGCCATGTAAGTAATTCACACAGTGTGTATATTCCACCGCACTCGGAAGTTGCCTAAGGCTAAAATAAAATGTATTTATTGACTATTATTCCAAACTTTACCGTGAATAGCATATAACAAAAATTTGTATTTGCTTTCAGTCTACAAATCAAATTTAAGAAACAATTTTTTTTTAACCAACTACAGAAGTTAGGTAGGTTAGCCTACATGAAACTGTGACAAGTAGGCCTCAAAAATCCTAAACAAGCCGTTTGCTCTGAAGGGGGGATGGGTGAGGGAGGGGACAGGCGGGTCCCTTTAAAAAAGTTATACCTGTCAGTTCCCAATGGACGCTTGTACCCGGTTGGCTCAGTCCTACATCTCAGGATAGGTCTGAATACTCCGAATATTTTCCTAGCATTGAAAACCTGACCTCACCGACTTGAATTAGTTCATAAAAAAAGCCATGCGTCACATATTACTTTTAAAAAGCGAATGACTTGTGTTATTGTANGAAGGGGGGATGGGTGAGGGAGGGGACAGGCGGGTCCCTTTAAAAAAGTTATACCCGTCAGTTCCCAATGGACGCTTGTACCCGGTTGGCTCAGTCCTACATCTCAGGATAGGTCTGAATACTCCGAATATTTTCCTAGCATTGAAAACCTGACCTCAGCGACTTGAATTAGTTCATAAAAAAAGCCATGCGTCACATATTACTTTTAAAAAGCGAATGACTTGTGTTATTGTAACTGTAAATATTCCATCGTCATCAACAAACTAGGAACATATAAAAATTAATTCGTGACAGTTTCCTTCCAAGGTTAGTTTCCTAACACAAATTGTGCTGAAAGATTTTTCTAACAAAAAAATGTACAAAATTTATACAAACGGTGGTATAACATAAGGCAAATATGAAAGCTTTGTAAATTATCTTCCCACATTTTCATTACAAATGGCCTAGACTTGGACATTTTTTATTTGGCACTGTTTGCCAGCAAGGAAACGCTGTAATTATGTACATATGTGTTCAGTCAGTACGCCTACTTGCCACGACGGGAAAAATTTACAGCTTTCAGTTTTCCACTGCTGATGTCCAACTTATCAAACATTTTCACTTACGCACACGTACATCACATCGTTTGGCGTTAGGTCTACGATGAAGCACCTTCAGATAAGTCCAAGAAAAGAGACCCTTCGCAACTTTTCAATATCTCGTGTGTAAATAGAACATCTGGCAGTTAGCAAAGATCGATAATTGTTTTTGCTTACATGCAAATATTTTGTAAATTTTAATTAAACGGGATTTCTTAATATATTTTCTTAAATTGTTTGAGACTTACAGGCAATTAATATACAAATTGTAACAATACAAGCAACAAAAAAATTTACACACTCCAAAAATATTTTTTAACCTACAAAAGACCTGCACAATTTGATTACCTTTGAGGTCAAAATTTAACTTGGGCTACTTTGTTCAAAGTAAACATTACTTCGGACCTTGAAGTTGAACCCTGTACTTGTCCAGTTAGGCTATATTTAAGTAGATAAGGAGTGCCGTATTATGTATACTCGTATAAAGTAGAATAACGGAGATTTAAAACAAAACAAAAAGTTAAATTACGCGAAAATTTAATTTTTCGCTAAAAAGATAGTCTTATTTGCAGTCATTCTAACTTAACAAAATGGTGGCACGCCATATGCCGTGCTGGTATGAGGATAATCACAGTACACTACCTGAAACGATCTATTATCTATATTATACGCAAACAGATCAATTGCGATATGGCGGGAGCAGTAAAACGGGACCCACGAAAGTTTCCGTCGTGCGGTTTACTTTACAAACAAACGTGGTATACACAAATTGATTGTGTGTCTGTTTCGTACTCCTATCAGAGCCGCGGTGGTGAAGTGGTCACATTACTCACCTCCCGCCTAGGCGAACCGGGTTCGATTCGCGGCGGGGTCGCTCCCGGATTTTCGCATGTGGGAATCGTGCCGAACGATGTCGCTGGTCGGCGGGTTTTCTCGGGGATCACCCGTTTCTCCCGCCCTTGCATTCCGGCGCTGCTTCATACCCACCTCGCTTCACCCTCGTCGGCTCTAAAGACCCCGTTGTTAAGAGCCGCCCAAACCTCTCCACTCGTACTCCTACTATCAAAATAAACTCGGTCACCGTCCAATTTGCAAAACAAAAAGTGCAACGTGATGTCTCAATAGAACAAGAATAACGCTAGCAGCGCCAAAACTATTTCGGTCGTCTCTTAACAGCGAGGTCTTACACGTCAATCAAGGTGATGCAAGGTGAATATGGAGCAGTGGCCGAATGTAAGGGCGCGGCAAACGACAGCGCCACGAAAAAGTCAAACGGCAACGTTCGCCACGTTTCCTACATGCGGAAATCCTGGCGACTCCCTGGAAATCGAACCCGGTACGCAGTGGTAGAGGCGAGTAGTATTTACCACAAAACCACGGATCCTCAGTAAGTGATGTGAAATGCACAATTTAATAAGTATGTAACGAATTCGCTCATTAAAATTAATAATCTCAAATTGCGCCCGTAATAGATTTGCTGGCTAAAATACGCAATAATTTACGAGTGATTAAGAACAAAATAATTCGAAAGGTTTTTGACAATAAAGTAAATATCATTTGTAGCTGCGTTACGGTAACACTGGCGACTTTCTGAAAACCAACACTGAATCTCTACATAAAAATACAACTCAAGAATATGGCCATAAGAGTCAAGACAAACAAATAGAAAATTTGTGGAAAGCCCGAATACAAAATGACAATACTTCAGACTCTTATTCACTTAACTTACAACAAAAACAACAGGCTATTATATCAAAATCATGAATTAATAGCAACACCACTTCCAAGCACATGCACTCTGAATCACTGACTTCAATCAGTGACAATTAAATTAATCAGTTGTTTATGAACAACGAAGAAATGTAATGCGATGGGAAGCAGGAACTTACAGCAGTATATTAAAATAAAAAAAGTGTAAATTATTGTTAAACCAGTGAAATTCAATTAGTTGAACAGTTTGTGAACTTTTCAATTAGTTTAACAATTAGTGAACTTTTTATAGTGTTTAGTGTTTAACGGGAAAACTTCACATTCAAGGTATTCACCAAGTTCAATCCACGAACCTAAAAATTCCCACGATTTTGGTTGTTTGCCGAGAAAGAGGTGAAGAGTGAAGAGGTTTGGACGGCTCTTACATCAAGGTCTTGAGGGCCGATGAAGGTGAAACGAGGTGAATAGGGAGCAGCACCGGAATGAGGGGGCGGGGGATATGGGAGGTCCCCGAGAAAACCCGCTGACCACCGGCATCGTTCGGCACGATTCCCACATGCGGGGGCGACCCCGCCGGGAATGGAACCCGGTTTGCCTTGGCGGGAGGCGGGTAGTCTAACCACTACACCACCACGACCCCTCGAGAAAGCGGTATTGTATTTTCTGTTAACATGTCGCACTTAATGGCGGGATTTCTAGTTCATAAACATTCGTGAGGTACATCTTGCCAAGTTGTTCACACAAACACCAGGATATCAAAGTTCACGTAAACACAAAGGCCGCAACAAGGTAAACAAAGGACGGAGCAACGACTGCGTGATTGGTGGAGCCGCCCGTAGTAGTGGCGTTGCAAGCCAGGCACTTGCTAGTCTCGCCCCAGCGTCAAATCACTGATGCCCTGCCGATACCACGCCTCAATGCGGGGTCGATAACTACCCCCTGTATGAGAATAGCACACTGTTGATAACACAGCGTGACCCTCTGCGAACAAAGCATAGAGGCGAGCAAACAGGGTTCTCAACCTGGAGAAAATTGGAAATGAGGAGGGGGGAAGAAAAAAAAAATTAAAATCAGTAAATTCTCTCAAGTGTCAAATTCCCACAAAGTTTCCCGATGAGAGGAGGTAAGTTTTTTCTTTCCTAATTGACGTTAGTGGATTCATATCCCTTCCCGTACAACTACAGTCATTACCCCAATCAACACCCGAACCCACTGAAAATATACCTAGAGTTTGCAATTTACAGCCACAACGCACAAACAAGTGCTTATGTTCAAACCATGCCGTCAGGTGTTACGAGGCTTGTGTAATGCGTGAAAACTGAGGACCAGATTGCAGTCACGATAACTTATTTTATACTGTATTAGTCAAGTCAAAGTGCAAGTCTGTTGCCGGTGTCCAACAGCGACAGAAACTTCTCCATTATTTCGGAAATTATATTAATCACAAACGTGGCTGCTGTCAAATGTCTTCATCCAAGCAACTGCAAACAGCCTATATAAAAAGCATTGCAGTTGAAACAGTTAAATGTTGGCCTATCAGAAAGCAGATTGCAATGTAGTTCATACCTTGAGAGGTCGTGTGATGGTGACAGTTTCGATCGTCGTGGTAGGCGCCATCTTGGTTTCGGACGGACGACTGTAACTGAAAAATGAACAAACAAAAATAAAGATTCATTCCTGAACAGTTAAATTATTACTTATTAACAAGATATTGATTCATAATACTTATTGTACGTTATAATACTGTGACTAGTAACTAACAAACTACGATTATTTCATTGACAGGTTGTCCCAGGGACGGCCCGCGAGTCTATACCAACGTCATGGTGCAGGGCAGGCTGCAAAGCGTTGTGAAGCCGGTTGTCGGCGTTTACTCCCCGACAGGGGATGGACTTTCTATAGGGCAAGGCTGAAGAAATTTTCCAATCGCTATCCCTGAAATACAACTTGATAGCCCTATTTTTTTTTTCTCGCGATACAGAGGTCGCGTGTTACTTCTGCGGTAATATTATATACTTGAGTTGCCTAAGATTTGTTTTATAGTTATGGGGCAAGTGCGTTTGATTTTATATTAGATATGTACTCTGTTGAGTTGTATAAAGAACTTAAAGTTCATTTTATAGGCAATAAACTCATTTCACAAAACAATAAATTCTATGATAAACTCGCCTCACATAACAACCCCGTTAATAGAAGACTAGGAAGTTATTCCCCAGATATTAGCATACGTAATAAACGTCCTAAAATGCCCCGACTACAGGTTTAAAACATACATAAATTCACTTAAACTGGCCTTCAGCCAGTACTAAAACGTCTTTTATTACTAAAACTCTAAGCTCACGAGACAAAATAATTGCAAAATAAACACGTTAATAACCACTTTAATACATACTTCACGCAATTTCAAGTTTCCCCCCTTAATTTAAAGATAATTTATAGTTTTTAAAGCAAATTTCTACTCAGAAAATGCATTTAACGACAGAATCCACCAGGGCCTGCACTGATTGACCGACCTCTCCGCCGGGGGCGGGGTTACGAATTCTACACTCAGAGATGGCAGCACTGTCTCCTTTCTTACGTGAAACACTAACAAAGTTTTTAAAATACAAGTTTTTTTTTATGAAGTACCGCCTCATATTTCCATATCAATTAAAATAAACGAAAAATGGAAATATTAGTTACAATTCACTGTTACTATCAAATCCCTGTAAATTACTACGCTGCCACCGTGCGTTTCCAGCTATCTCCGGACTCGGGTACTACACAGCGCCTCAGGAAATTATGGATGGTTGATTACGATTAAAAAAAAAGTATCTAACTAAACTATATTAATAAATATTAGACTACTCATGATCACAAAATCACCATCTCATTTTACTGCAGGCAACGCCTTACCCAGAACTATCGCGAGTAAAATCACGGGCTTATTCTCGTCCAGTCTATAAATTAACCTGCTTCTTCAAAATTCCGTAATAAGAGGGACATTACTACTACCTCCTCCCTCAACC
>NQII01002204.1:205567-223610 GCA_002778355.1 Clitarchus hookeri | reverse complement strand
AGACAACTCGGCAACCACCTGCTTCGCGTATTCTGCCCATTCCGACGGTTGTTAAAAAAACTTGCTAGTATACATGTCCTACAAATAATTTTATTTTTAAATTAACGCGTTAGAAGGACTGTGACGTTATTGACATAAAAGAAAATCGCCCAGACAACTCTGGCGTTTAGTGCGTTTGATATAAATTTAAGTTGGTAATTTTTATTTATTCTTAATTATTAATTCTTAATAAAACTTTTTAAACTTTAACAAGGTTTAAAAATTGCAACGTTTTCCATGCAGTATCCCATGGAAATTTCTTACAATTTCCGAGACACGTTTTGGTGTAAAAGCATAAACATATTTTTACTTTATAAGGCGCTATGGCTTAATTTTTAGCAGACAATTGCATATTACGTGACAAAAATAAACAAGCTAATTAAAACGTAATTTCGGTGAACTATAAAAAACGTTTTCATTCCGTTAAAAAAAATTTTATGCAGTCCCTGGGCCTCTTCTTTTTTCTATGAAATCAAATCATTAGCACTTTTTAAATTGTAAGTTTTTATTTTTTTTAGGAAATTTTGAATTTTTACTAATGTATGCACTTAAAAATCTTTCAATGCGGCCTCTAAGGATTACATNCTTAATAAAACTTTTTAAACTTTAACAAGGTTTAAAAATTGCAACGTTTTCCATGCAGTATCCCATGGAAATTTCTAACAATTTCCGAAACACGTTTTGGTGTAAAAGCATAAACATATTTTTACTTTATAAGGCGCTATAGCTTAATTGTTAGCAGACAATTGCATATTACGTGAAAAAAATAAACAAGCTAATTAAAACGTAATTTCGTTGAACTATAAAAAACGTTTTCATTCCGTTAAAAAATATTTTATGCAGTCCCTGGGCCTCTTCTTTTTTCTAGGCCAGCAAATCATTAGCACTTTTTAAATTGTAAGTTTTAATTTTTTTAGGAAATTTTGAATTTTTACTAATGTATGCACTTAAAAATCTTTCAATGCGGCCTCTAAGGATTACATTTTTCTGAACTTATGTGGCACTGATAACAGATCTCGGTCCTAAAGCAATTATTCTATAACGTTGTGATATAATACCTAGGACTAGCGAGAACCAACACACCTAATAAAAATGTTCAAGGTAAGTTGATAGAAATATGTATTGTGGCACTCGTTGCTATAACAATGTAGCCCCCAGTCTATTTCATAATTTCTCACTATAGCTATTAACCTGTTTTCACATTCTAGATAGGGTACTTGCTTTCCAAGCTCTCTTTCGTACTCTCTTCAGATACTATTTATTTTTGTAAAAGATAACGTACTTAACCAATCGCGTTATTCTTTTTATTGAGTTTTCTCATTCGCAAATATATGTTTTATTATTGTATTTAGAAAATAATTTTTAGTACCTTATAATCATCCGATACTACATAAAATTTATTGGTTTTATGCATTTTAAATATTACACGATTTTTAATGGACATCTGAAATGTGCTGGTGAATCTCATATCGCTGCAACTGGCGTATCTCAGGTGTACCCGAATACTAGTCAATGAGTTGAGATATTCAGTGCGTAATAACAACAGCTTTGAGTTAGTCTAGCCTTCCACGATGGTGTATCGGTTGGCACAAACTAACACCCGAGGTCACCGACTAGTATGGTGTTATGTTAAAGTTGTGTTAATTTAATTCGTATTTCGTCACTTTGATAGTGATAAGTGTGTAAATCATTTTTAAGGTCCCTTATATTTTAAGAAACAAAAAGTTTTCAAAAATATGTTAAATTTTGATGGTCTCCAAAAATTTGCAAAGTAATGTAAAAATTAAGGAATATTATTTCATAATTGAGGAATACAAGTAATACGAATGACGCGTCCACTTGACTTTTGAAATAATGCATTTAAGAAAACCAATCGGTGTTATAAAACGTAACGAAAAGTATATTCTTAATTTGATATGTGAAAGCCGCCAATATATTCTAGGGTGTACAGAGCAAATATTCACCACGGAATACTAGGAGTATAAANACTTCAAGATTTCTTGAAGCCCTGCTAAAGATCTACTTTCCAGCCCATTTCGTATCCTTCTGCCAAAGGGTAAACAAACATTGCCATGTGGCAGTCACATGGCAATGTTTACATTCCACTGTTTGTGAGTACATGTGTTCGTACATGCACGTACCCATCATAAAAGTAATGTATATTTTATTAATGGATATTCCACAAGAGTAAAGTTTTTAATCTTGAGGATTTCACACAAAAGAATATGTGATGCAAGCGAAAAACATTTCATTATATAAACCCAAAATGTGAGTATTAAAAATGAGATGTTTCGTGTGCGTGCCTGTGTGTGTGTGTCTCTCTCTCTGTGTGTGTATGTGTGTGTGTGTGTGTGTGTGTATATATAGGTTTGATTTTGACTGGGGGATTGGGTGGGGGAGAAAAACTTTCACTTTGATTACATATTATAGACACAATACTTTGCAATGAAATGTGTCAACATTCAAGGAGTCCATCCAACAACATTAACATGGCAACGCCAATCTCTCATAAGCCCCCGGATGGCCGTGCTGTAGAGAATTTGTGCGATTCTTGTTTAACCTAATATTTCATTTATCGGTTTTTTTATACTAATATCAGCTCTTTATTATTTGATTTTTCATAACGTATGACTTTAATTTGTGCTAACCTTCTCGTACAGATTCCTTTTGCTTTTGAAATCTGTATAAGAGATTACTCATAGTGCGTTCTAACGTGTTTAATATTTTTCAAATTTATTTCAGGTTTGCTTAAAATTTTATTTACTGTATTTTACGTTGTATGTTGCGGTAGTTTTTGTGTGCAGTCATGAGTTCTAGCAAGGTGAATAAAAGAGAAGTCACCAACGCCAACAGGACATCATTAACCTCACCGAATCGTTGTATTCACTAATTAGCTGAGGGGAAATGAAACCCTGCAACGTCGCGGAAAGAGCGGCAGAAATGTTGAAACTCTCCAGATCTACAGTGCTAAGGTATGTTAAAATATCTGTAGTATTAACCATTGCGTTTGCAAGTTGTGTGTGTTAAGATCAATTACGTTGGCCCACGAAATGTGTTTACAAGAACATAAAGAAAATTTGTTAATAACTTGATAACGTCGTCGAACGTTGTCTACGTGTATTTTTAACGTTTTATTTTGGTAATTATTAAGTTTATAGGGTTTCCTGTAAAAATAAAAATAATTCATTGAAAATCTTATATTTCCACTCTGCTAATGATGCAGAACACGAATATACGAGGGGCATTAACGTCCGACTAATTTCGTAATATGTGCCCACCTAACCTAACAGAACCTAACCCCACGATGAGTGAATCACTATTTTACATTTTTTAACTAACCTAGGATTGTAGGGTTATATAGTAACCAATACCTGCCACCTATTAAACTAACCTAAACTAACACACGGCAGAGCATATCACATTGTCACACATCATTTGTAAACAAACCCTTGTATGTTTTTGGTATCAGTAACTGTAGTTGACCCAGTAACTGAATTATGGTCCTTTTTAAATTATGCAAATTAGGTTGGCTATGTAGCACTGAAAGTGAAAAATATGACACTGATAATTTACAATAACTAAAAGACAATGGCTGTAGAACAGTGGTGTTGGGGAAATGCATTAATACACAATTGTTTTCTTAAAAGATTATGACTGCGATTTCATCGATTACGATGTCCTCTCATGTTTAGTGAAGTGATACAGATATGTTTAATAGTAGGGGAAGTTCCAGTTATATCGACTGTAATCTATTTAGTGACGTATAACAATGGCAATTAATGCCGCAATGTAACTTATAAATACAAAACAAGCTCCTTCTTCAGAATCTTAAAATGCACCATCTCTCCATAACCTATATAAAATTAATTGACTATAACAAACTCACTATAGAGGCAATTTTCCTTACCATTGTCAGTTGTCTTTATAATAAATTTCCACTGTATATATTGGGTTGTTTATGAAGAATCCCTCGCAGGGGTACACAAATTCCAACACAAAGTAGTTTTTATTTTTAATTACACATTGTAATACCACCTTTTGGTTAGGTGATTCATACACTCACATTTGAGTCTATATAACCCTACAATCCTAGGTTAGTGTAAAACCCAACAATCCTAGGTTAGTTTAAAAATGTAAAATAGTGATTCACCCATCGTGGGGATAGGTTCTGTTAGGTTAGGTGGGCACATGTTACGAAATTAGTCGGACGTTAATGCCCGTCGTATATTCGTGTTCTGCATCATTAGTGGAGTGGAAATATACCATTTTCCGTGAAATTATTGTTATTTTTTTTACAGAAAAGCCCCCTAAACTTAATAATTACCCAAATAAAACGTTAAAAAGACACGTAGACAACGTTCGACGATGTTATCAAGTTATTAACAAATTTTCTTTATGTTCTTGTAAACACATTTCGTAGGCCAACATAATTGACCTTAGCACACACAACTTGCAAACGCAATGGTTAATACTACATATATTTTAACATACCTTAGAACTGTGGATCTGAAGCGTTTCAACATTTCTGCCGCTCTTTCCGCGACGTTGCAGGGTTTCATTTCCCCTCGCCTAATTAGGGAATACAACGATTCGGTGAGGTTAATGATGTCCTGTTGGCGTTGGTGACTTATCTTTTATTCACCTTGCTAGAACTCATGACTGCACACAAAAACTACCGCAACATATAACGTAAAATACAATAAATAAAATTTTAAGCAAACCTGAAATAAATTTAAAAAATATTAAACACGTGAGAACGCACTACGAGTAATCTCTTATACAGGTATCAGAAACGAAAGAAATCGGCACAACGAGAAATAATAAAGAGAGGATATTAGTAAAAAAAAAAATAAACCAGTAAATGAATTATTATTGGTTAAACAAGATAATCGCACCATTTCTCTGGCACGTGTGTCGACCACATCTCGCCAACAACACACGGAACGAAGGTTTGTAAACAAATGGCCGCTCTACTTTCACCTTGAGCGTGATCTTGTGAGTATGCAAGAAACATTGAAATCAAAGTACGTTAGCATCACGTCATTAATAATTGGCATAATAAGATACAAGTCTTTTCGAAATCCATTTGTAAGTGATAAATTAACAATTACGTTAAAACTTTAGAACTATTTCCTCTCTTTGTGCTGGCAACCTAACGGCATAACTGTATCCGCGCTCGCCGCTGTTTGTAATGTTATATGCATGTAGCTAACGGCTAGGGCGTTTTTTCAAATGTTGATTTTCAAAAGTTTCTTCCAGTCGTGAACCGACTATAATTTAATTTTTATTTCGGCACATGAGTTGCGCGCTTCCAGATCTAATGATTTCAGTAGGCAAGAAAAGTTTCTAACATGGTTTGCTGAATATATTATATTTCACCCGGAATCATCATATCATTTATTACTTCTTACATCACTTGAAAACTCAACGAATCAAATTGTATAAATGTAAAACATTGTTTGTTCCATGTCTAAACGTTTGAAAAAGTTTTATCATTTACGTAAGTTTTCAAAACTGGTAATAATAAATATGTACGATATTTTGTCACAGCATATAAAATATAAATCAACCAATCATAATTTATAGTAAAAAAAAAAAAATTAAAGGCGTATTCGAATTATTTGAAAAATTATTAAATGTTTCAATAATTAGGTAGTGTTTATTCTTCGCGATGTTCCTGGTTCCCACAGGACGTTGTTGAGGGTGTACACATGATGTAAGTGGGCCGCTGTAGGAATACTAATCAGGTGAATCCTCAACGCGGAGGCATATTGAAGGGCACAGGGTTCTCTTCAGCGGACCAATATTACAGCGAGAGGGAGTGAGTGGCCTGAGATAGAGAAGCAAAGAGGTGGGTCTACGTAGCGCCTGAGAAACTACAGGATACTTCCCCCACTGCACATGACCGCAAGCCTTGATATAGTGCTAATTAGGCAAAGTTTTAAATATCAGCAGAGGGGCAAACGGCATAGTCAATACTTATTCATTTGCTACCTATCTGATTTAGATATTACTTTATTAGGACGTAAAACTCATATTGTTATTAAATTCGTACTGGCCATCACTGCTAAGCTAACTCCGTAACGAAGGAACGTCGTACCTTGGTGTTATGTAATGTACGAATTGATGTTAAGTCANTCACTGCTAAGCTAACTCCGTAACGAAGGAACGTCGTACCTTGGTGTTATGTAATGTACGAATTGATGTTAAGTCACTGCAGACTAATGTAGCTTAAATGGTGCCAGGTTAAGCGTGAGTTCTTGTCCATTCGGATTTCGGAACACGTTCCGACTACTAAGTTAAGTTCCGTTTGAATATTATTGAAGCTACCTTTATTTGTTTATATTACAATGTAAACACTTGTTTGAAACTATTATATTTTACTGTATTGGATGTTTTTTTTAACCAGCACTCGTGTTGTACTTATGGCGAAGTTGTAATTTTGCCAGCCGTCAGATTGTTCGCAAATATGGTGGGATCGTTAATAAAGTTATCTTCTGCACTATTACGTCTAGTTGTTGGATTTTCGTCTTTTTGAGTGTCAAACCTGAGCGTTATAATTCTTTATGAACATCCGGAGAAATGCATAATACTAACACAACAACGTTGATTGAAATAATTTCAGTAATGTTGGATGCGAGTTATGAAAAGNCGGAGAAATGCATAATACTAACACAGCAACGTTGATTGAAATAATTTCAGTAATGTTGGATGCGAGTTATGAAAAGTTGTCGCCTCGTTTAAGTCTCGATTTTTGAATACGTTACCAATGCAATCGATTTCCCATTGTTTCGTTAAAGTTGCNTTGTCGCCTCGTTTAAGTCTCGATTTTTGAATACGTTACCAATGCAATCGATTTCCCATTGTTTCGTTAAAGTTGCAGTAAGAATTGGTGTTTTCGAAGTGTCGCTAGCTCCGACGCTTACCACGCCAGCAACAGGAGAGAATTCGAAACTGCCTACGATGTAAATTATGCTGGTGGCAGCAGAGACGAGGAGAACACGAAACGATGATCTATGCACGGGATATGCGCTTCGGGAGTGCAGCGTCAATATTTACACGGGGAGCTGCGGCGCAGCCGGCCGCCCGGCCGGAAAAGTACACAGCGCGAGGGAGGAAATAAAAAAAACTGTTCCACCTACAAACAACTGTTTCCGTTTCGCGAATTCGCGCGCACGCAAATTGATCGCAACGCACGGCGCTGACATCCCTCCTACTCCTCGCTCCTTCCTCAATAACTGATCGCGTAACTTACGACAGAATTACACCGCCAAGTGACCAAGAATATGCACTACAACTTGGTAAAAAAACATGTCACTAAAATTCGTGAGATGCTACAGAGGTACAGGCGCAGGACGATTACGATAAACGTTCAGCGAGGGGAGAAAATACCGATTTTGCGTATGACTCCATATGCTAAAGTATTAAAACAACGGCGGACTGTATCACAGGGGTTTGTGTAAAGAAATGAAAACTGTGAAGAAAATATACCGGTCATTTTGTATTACGGGTGGCCCGTTTGGTCGCAACGTCCCCGTGAATCCAGCGTATATGATCATGTGTGGATCACCGCGACCAGTACACAAAAAAAGCTGTTTAACGTTACGCTTAGGCGTTGCCCTTTATGGTGGCCTGCAAAATCGCCAAACCTCAATCCCTTAAAAACTTTTTCCTGTTGAGTCATCTAAAGAAACTTGTCTACAGGGATACACTATATTACATTGCAGATATGGTTGCAACTTCATGCCGTGATTATTGCACTTGATGAGTAGATGCCAGCGAATGGACGGCGGACACTTTAAACATCTGATGTAAATCCCGCCCATCTAAGTATTGTGGAACCCTATTGTGGACCGCTAGTTCAGCTCTTATTATTTTTACTGTAGGTGCTGTGTATTAATGCGTAATATGTAACTTGCACACATGATGTATCACGTGTCGAACTTTACAATGCATTATTTACTTACTGCCTTTATCACAGAACTTCTGTGTAGCTGGTGCGGTGCCCCACACACGAATTTACGCTAGATTCATGGGGCCGCTGAAACCAAAATGTTAGCCTTTGCCACGATTTAAAATTTTACCCGTATATTTTCATCTTAGTTTTCACCCTCTCGGCAACCCCAGTGCTACCATCCACCATTTGTTTATACGGTGTATGTAATTGTCCAGCTATTAAATACAATTTTTTGCAGCAAAGTTGTAACGAATAAGTTCCGCTGTGACATCGACGATGTCCGTGAGTGAGTGTCACCAGTTCGAGCTCGACAGAGGAAGCGATATCATTTGTCGCGGGCACGCTCACAAGCATTCGGCATCGATAATGTGTTCTATAGCCTCCGGTGTTCTAGCTCGAGGTTTCGCAAGACGACAGCCTGACAAACAGCATCACATCACACACACACACACACACACGTGCCATTGACAGAAGCACAACTATGGATAACTAGTGATCAGCGATCTTTGGTTACGTCAAAGACTAAGTCAACGTCATCTTAGTTTTTTGTCTAATAACTTTCCTGAAGTTCTTTGAAATATCCATGTGCAAGGCGGGATTCGAACCCATGGTGAGCGAAAGTAAAGTAGCTTGCNATGTCATCTTAGTTTTTTGTCTTTTCCTGAAGTTCTTTGAAATATCCATGTGCAAGGCGGGATTCGAACCCATGGTGAGCGAAAGTAAAGTAGCTTGCTGAAGCTACATCAGCAGGTGTTGAAATATGTGTGAATATAAACAAAGACAGACTCGTGCTAGGGTGATGGATACGTAGCTTTCCTCGGCGTTCTCCAAATATTTTTATATTAAAATGTATGGTTGGTTTTTGTATGTAATATGACTCGAATTCTACAATTAGTCGGTAGTCTGGCCAGATCTTCTGAATTTTTTGCAGATTGAGCAAAATAGATTGCGACAACTTCGGCCATATAGCATATGAAAGAAGCATTAGCTATGTAGACCTAAAACGGTCTATTTGCGACATGTCTCGCAATGTGGTTCGCTATCCTCTGCGCAAAATGTTAGGAGACTTACGATGTGTTTGGCAACTTGAGCCCAATGTGCACGCGAATGTAGTATTGTTATACAATTTTAATGTAAGGAATGTATTATTTTTATGCAATTCTGGTATAAAGAATTCATTATTTATATGCAATTCTAATATGAATTTATGATAAAATATTTTTCCGGGTATACAAAACGTGCCATATACCTCTCGGACAACACGACTGATGACTGCATCATACCTAACAATAACTGAACTACTGAATGCTCGTCTTTGCTTAGTAGCCTACAGTCTTCGTGACATGATGTGATTCGCGACATGCTTCGCGGCATGATGTGCGATGAACATTGCATGCAACAGACCACTGTTTCTGATTCTTGCAGCTTAAGTATTGCACTTGTTTAAGCCGCATAAGTCGTGTCAAAGGGCTAAATTGGTCAAATGAATTCGCCCACAATGTAAGATAGGTTTGTTCCAGCCAACAAAATACTTGTTTGTATAGGGCCAAAAATATATTTAGTTCTTCCAACAAAATTAATTTTGTTCATCTAACAAAACACACGCTTAAATAAACAAAACATTGGCGTTGGGCCAAAATAAAAATACACTTAACAAAATATTTAGTTGAATCAACTGTATATATTTGTTTGGCCACTCATTTGATTGCCTTCGTTCGAAAATACAGCTCGAGTGTTTGTTTATAAGTTTTGCCACAATTAGGATAGTAACAATGTTTGTTATTGATGCTCAATAATGGTACAAAAATCCTAATATAATAAGTTCAACCGGAAACAAAAAAGTAAATTCTGTAAAACCAGAAATATTTAATAACGCACATTGTCCAGTATCTGAAATGTACGCATTTAAAAACGTTTCTATTTCGTCAGTAATCACTTTAGCTGAGGTTGCTAGGGCGTAGCACTCGCGCTCATACGGTCTAGGTTCGGATCTCGCTCGGGTTTTAATTTATTTTGTATTAACCGAAACTGCTTAATGTGCGTAGAGCCAAACAAATCTTTGGTTGCATTAACCAAAGATTACAATACAGTAATTTTAATGGAGATACATTTCTAACGATTACAGTAACTTACAAACTTACAGTTTGGGACAACAAAATTATTTGATTTCAAGGACAAAACGCATCAGTATCCCTATACAAACCATTAATTTGGTTGCGCCAAACAAACTTTGTTCGACTCAACAAAACATTTTTCTCGGTGCATGCAATGTCGATACCTTACTCGTAACAGAGGCCATTTTTTGCGGTCTGGTTTCGCTCATACCAGCAGGAGGAAGATGTAAGAGAATGGACGAAAACGAAGTTATGCCCCCCTCCCCCCACNTAGTGCGGAATTAAAAGTTCCGTTGCTGGATGGAGGCGCTAGTTGGGTCCCTGCAGCCGCGGGTGGGGTTGAAAAGAGACGGCCTTGGATAGGATGATTGGGGGGTGAGAGGGAGATTTAAGAGTCGGCTGTACACACGAAACCTGAGGTTTCGCGACCGAAATCCCTGCGCTCGCCCACGCCCTGCTTGCGAAGCCGCAACTTCTAGTCCGGCCTCTCTCGAGGTCTGTCCCCTCGGGACGTCACGTGTAAATGAACCTGGAAAGTTTAGATTGAAGGGCGGGCGGCGTCGTCGGAGGGATTGCCACTTACACTTTCCCTTCGCCCGTGACGAAGTTCTCGGGACAGTCGGAGCTGTTACAGAAACAGTGTTTTGTGCAGCGCGGGAGGCAAAGAAAGTCAAGAACTTTTTATAAAAAAAAAACTTTTAAGTAGTTGCGAGGCGTTACGGATTAACAGATAAGTCTACTCCTCCCACACTTTTATAAGTTAACAGAATGCCCAACAAAACAGTAGCTTTGTGCCACTCGACGGAATGAGGTAGTGGGAAGTCCCACCACGCTCGACATGCGACTGCTTATTTGACAAGTTAAATTAGCATTTTGTAAATTAACTCAATCTCATTTCATTTTATTTTGCAAGAGCTTTCAGTCCTTTTCGTTTCGTATATAATGCACAGTTAACATCGGTTACGGAATTCATGTATTCTTGAGCCTTAACTAATACACGCCAATAAACCCACAGCTGATGTAACTAACAGTTTCAATGGCTTCTTCGTTTGATACGGAAAAAATGTTCCAAGTAGGAGTTAGTTTATTGAGGCAATAACAAAAATCTCATTTCTATAAGCCCGCTGCATTAAACCCTTACTAAATGTATTAAGTTTCCTTATACTTAATAGAAGATTTCTAAATGTTACTACTATTGCTGAAGATGCGTACCCACATCAGTGACTCTGTGCATGGGGGTCCCAGCAGTATCTGCTACACCACTGCAGTACTGACCGGAATTTAGAACGTGAGTGGCGGTTACATACTTGCTATTTGAACGTACCGCTGAAAATATTCTTAACGGGACTTCCTAGTAAAATATTTGAGGCCAGCGCTCTATCCTGCACATGGTCGAGAGGTCCGGTGGGCGGAACCGAAATGAAGGAACCCCCCGGGAGGTGGTGGAAAGAGCATTCGTAGAAGAGGGTGCGCGGTTAATAACACCACTGGGTGCGTTCAGCGAGGATGGTTCGCTGCTGGTACATCTAGAAGGGGCATGGCAGCAAACAATCGCCTCGCGCTGTCGGGAATCTTTCAAAACTTACTCGCTATTCCTCGAACACTATTATGTCAAATATTTTCAAAATTCCACTGGCGAATCATTTATACTATATGAAAATCATGCTACACTCATATTTTCTTAGTTTACAATCTTCCAAATGCAAAAATTTAAAATACGTTATTACTGACTGTATGACATGCAGATCAAGGAGAGGCATTCATACACGTTTCGCCCTTTAAAAAAATGCTCGTGTTAATTGCTGAAAACATTTCAACCAGTAGACCAGCAGCAAATTTAATTTCTTGTTATTATTACACAGCACCTCTTTTCGTTTATTATCAATAAATAGTATAAAAGGAAGTCCCTGGCGCACGTCTGTGTCTGTATGACTGCGCTAATCTCGAGAACCAGCGAAACGTGTGTTGACACACAAACAAGTCCATCATCTTTTCCAGCTCGTCTGATTTCGACAAAGGGCAGCCTCGCCATCGCAGAGTAGTCGTCGGGGCTGGCGAACCTAATGTACACTGAAGAGCCAAAAAACTGGTACACCTGCCTAATATCGTGTAGGGCCCCCGAGAACGCAGAAGTGCCGCAAGACGACGTGGCATGGACTCGACTAATGTCTGAAGATATGCAGGAGGCAATTCACACCATTAATCCTGCAGGGCAGTCCACAAATCCGATCTGCACCAATTTGAGAAAGGGTTGCACGTCTGTCACGTTTAATGATTCTCATCAGCCGTCGTTTGTCCCGTTCTTTTGCGATCTTTTTCCGGCCGCAGCGATGTCGAAGATGTGATGATTTACCGGATTCCCGATATTCACGGTACACTCGTGAAATGGTCGTACGTGAACATCCAAATGTTATCGCTACCTCGGAGATGCTATGTCCCATCTCTCGTGCGCGGGCTATAACACCACGTTCAAACTCACTTAAATCTTGATAACATACCATTGTAGCAGCAGTACTCGATCTAGCTGCCGACCGCACCGCGTTACTCTGATTGGTTCCATACCTCTGTTATTTGCATACGCACACCTATACCAGTTTTTTTTGGCTCTTCGGTGTAAATGGGTTCGTATTGGCAGAGATAGCCTTCAAACATAATTTGAAGACTCTCATTGCAGAGAATACATTTACTACAACGAGCAACATATGTACATACATATCAGAATATGAAAGAGAACATTATCACTCAGTTAACTCTGAAATCCGAAACACAGGGAGCCATCAAATTTAACATATGGCCAGAGTCCGCATGGCAACCAAGATAACCATCGTGCTTTCAAGTAAAAAATTTTCCTCTGTAAAACTTAGATTATATTGAATGTGCTGTGATGGCTCCCATCAAAAAAATCCACAAGGATGAATACCAGCGCAAGGGAAGTAGTTGAACCCTCACCTCTGTAAAACATCTTCAGCTAAGGATCAATAAGCTCTATCCATTTAGAGTTTTATCCTACATCGATTTACCAACAAGCATCACGGCTACGAAGGCAGTAATTAATCCCCAGAACAAAGATCATGAATGCATCAAGTGGGCTATCATGTCAAGATTTGTTGACGCCGGGAATCCTAACGTGTCAAAACGAGATATATCTTGAAAGGCAAATTTAATTTCAGTGAACTCTAGTTTCCCACACCTCTTAGCCAAATACGCCTGTTCGAGACAAATAAACCTAAGGTTTCTGTGAATATTTATTTAATCGAAGACGAGAAGGTGGTGCCCATACATATATGCAATTATGAAAAACCTGAACATTTCGACTTGCTACTCCTAACTTATGGCAGCAACGACCACTATATCTTTATTACCTATTTCTCTAGAATGATATATTCACAGCTGACATAGCATAATAGATCTATATATGCATGCAAAAGGTTCTCCACATACTATCATTACATTCCGTGCATTACTGTCCTCACTGGAGAGGAAACTCTTGAGCAGCACTTGAAATATAGTAAACCTCATGCTCCTGCAAGAATAGAGATGCCTCAGTCAACATCGATCAACATGCCTCCAGTTATGAAATGTAATAATTATCAAAATATGACTAAGCTCCCATTAGTAATATATGCAGATTTTTAAGCCATGCTGAAGCCTGTTGCAACATGTGAACCTGGCCCCAAGCAATCATACGCAAAGGCCTACCAGAAACATGAACCGTACAGTTATAGAATTTACATCTGTGTGGACAACAATGACATGCCGGCATCAAAAACATCAGGTTTTCATGCAAAGCCTTTTATATACAGAGCATCAGAACCAATAAGAGTGCTAAATTCTAAAGAAAGGTCTGCATATGATGGCCAACACCTGCTGCTCTGCTCTGTACCACATAAGTTGGCCAGATTCTGACACGTCTGCGAAAGTAGCGCCACTGTTTACATCTGACTACGTATCCTTCCACCATCAGCTGATCGTCCACATGGCAACGATGTTGTTTATTTTCATGCTGTTATTATCAGCCGATCCCCTTGTCAATGTACTGTTCGTGGGACTTTTAGGCAAACTTGCTACTCAGAAGTACGTAGCTGCGATTGTAGTAAAAGTAATGTGTACAAATCACTAATCAGTAAATTGTTATTTTAAAGGGCAAAAATATAAATAATTAATTTAAAATTTAGTAACTACAAAAAAATTTAATGCTAAACAAATTTTAAGATATTTTAGACTGATATCTGTCTAAAAAAAATTAGTAGGTTATAAAAGTAAAAGTATAAAACCTAGCAAAAAATTTAATATTTGCTAACTCTTTAATTTATCCGAGACAGTGAATTTGGGATAGCATTTGTGAAACGGTAGNATATCTGTCTAAAAAAATTAGTAGGTTATAAAAGTAAAAGTATAAAACCTTGCAAAAAATTTAATATTTGCTAACTCTTTAATTTATCCGAGACAGTGAATTTGGGATAGCATTTGTGAAACGGTAGTGGTAGCTATTATTACTAGTTGGACATTACAGCTAGTATATTCGAGTTGAAAATATGTGACTTGAAATAACGTTAGAATTGCTTAAAAAACAATTCATGCATGTCCCACGTTTTTTCGGAAACAAGGGAATTGGTTTTTGGAGAAAAATATGGCGTATAATTTACGTAGACGAACGATTATCTGCAGAATATAAATTATTAGTACTCAAAATCGCTGTACACGAAATATATTTTACTTTAAAAATCATGCAGAACTCGCGAAAAATAAAACTATTGGTATATGTTCGTAAATGTATTATATAAAGCCCGTGAACGCTTTTCTTTTCTGGCTGGTAATGCTTCGCAAAAAATCCGAAAGATGGCGCGCACTACATGTCCGGAGCGAAATCTGAGCGGCTAACTTTGGTCAATAGGTCGCGCCTTTGTAAAGTTGACTGCTGTTCTATTACTGGCTCGGAACGACACGAATTTGAAATATATTTCGTCAAATTATTAGCAAAAATAATTCAACAATACTATGTAATATTTCTGTATGATTTTGGAAGTAATATAAAGCATGGAGGGAGGAGAGGGTAGATAAGACATGAAAAAAGGTTTNGAGAGGGTAGATAAGACGTGAAAAAAGGTTTTGAAAATTGTGTTTCATTTGGATACGAATCGTTATAATATGCATTTCATTTTGAACACCTATANGGAGGAGAGGGTAGATAAGACATGAAAAAAGGTTTTGAAAATTGTGTTTCATTTGGATACGAATCGTTATAATATGCATTTCATTTTGAACACCTATACATTTCTACTTTAGCACGAAGTGTTTTATTTAACACTAAAAACCACTATTTCATAACCATGTAAAATAAAATGTATTAATTAATCTTGGAACTCTTTACTATCGCGTACTTTCAGTTTGTCTAATGTGCGTCGGCAGTGCACTCAGAATAGCCAACATAACGTTAAATTTTGTTTGTTTGTGCATCAGCTGATACAGGATTTTGTAAATGGCACGTTGTTTGTTTGGAATACATCAAGTGCCACTCACTGACTGTCAGAATCTGGCCAACTTATATGAAATGAGGTATACTGTTACACATCCTTCACAAAGAAGAACCTTAAAGTCCACGACCATGGCCACCTTACCGGCAACTATATTGGGTCTGTCTGCAATGAATGCAATATGCGTCATCGTCGCCCTAAAAAATTACCAGTAATGTTCCATAATCTTGGCTAAGATGAATACTTCATCGTAAAATAACTCTTCTAGAACACCAAAGATATTTACATCATCCCAAATTCAGAGGAAAAATTAATAACATTCAGTAAGTCGATTGAGCACAAATTCAGTATTCAGTTCATAGATACGTACATATTCATGTCTTCCAGTTTCGCTACCCTCGCACAGAACCTGCCTTTCTCAGAATTTAAAATTACGAAGAAATTGTACAGCACTGAATAAATGGGGCAAGTTGTAAGAAGGGGTATTTTTCCTTATGAATATGTTGACTCGTGGGAGCAGTAAGGCAGCTGCCCGCTAAGGAAGCTTTCCACAACCGACTCACTAACAGTGATATTGATGACGAGGACTATGCCCATGCAAAAATGTATGGAAGAAATTTGGATGTTGCACACTGCGAAAATATTCCTGCATCTACCTAAAGACTGACATCTTGCTTTTCACCGACGTTTTTGAGAATTTCCAGGGGCTGTGTCTGGACACATATGAATTGAACTGTAGTCATTGTGTGAGTGCCCCCAGATTCTCCTTTGATGCCATGTTGAAAAAGACAAAGGTGGAATTAGAACTGCTTACTAACTATGACATGCATCTATTCATCGAGGCTGGTATCTGGGGAAACGTAGCTCAGTGTATTAAAAGTCATTGTACAGCAAATAGCAGACATGTTTCTACCACACATGATGCAGAGAAACCATCAACATACCTCCAGTATGCAGATGCCAACAATTTGTATGGTTGGGAGATGTCATTACTCCTTCCATAATCTGGATTTCAATGGGAGAGCACCAACCTAGACATGATGGCTGTGCAAGACAATGGTGATACAGGTCTCTGGGGGTAAATGTACAGTACCCTGCCAGTCTACACAAAGTCCATAAAGATTTACCATTTCTCTCATCAATCAGTGCCCCCCAGAACCAAGTAGACCTAATTAATGACTACTCTGACAGATAAGAACATTTATATAGTGCACTATGTAAATTTGAAACAAGCCATTGTGCATGGTCTACAAATAAAGAAGATTAATCAAGGTTTGCAATATAATTAAAAGGCATGGTTGAAACTTTACATTGACATGAATACCAAAAAGCACCGAGCTGCTGCTAATGACTTTGAGAAATATTTCTTCAAGTTTGCCAACAATGCAATGTTTGGTAAGTTGATGGAAACAAAAGGAAGAAGCAAAACATGGAATTGGTATTTGTGGAAAAGAGAATTAAAAAACTTATTGCTGAACCATATCTTAAGGACAGGGTAATTTATAATGAAAATTAACGAAAATATTTAGTTCGACAAGCCCTTCTATGCAGGATTTGCAGTACTAAGACTTATCAAAGACCTTTTTGTATAGTTTCCACTATGATGTCATGATGAAGAAATATAATGAAAATATTCAGTTCGCATATATGGACACCAACAGCTTTATTTATGAAAACAAGAAAATTGACTTTTACGACGATTTAGCCTCAGATCCAGCATTCAAGATGGAATTTGACACAAGTGCCTATTCCCTCACTCACCCATGCTACTCACCCACTAACAGAAAAGTGGTGGACAAATGTAAGGATTATTGTGGTGGGGGTGAGATGTATGAATTTGCTGGTCTGAGGGCTAAATTGTATAGCTACAAATGCATCAGCAAAATTATCAAAAATGCTAAAGGCATCCAGAAATATACCATCGAAAATAAGTTAACATTTAATGATTACACGAATGTATTATTGCAAAACACAAACACAAATAAGAGTTCATGTACTATCAGATCACACCATCATCAGTTATATACCGAGTGCATACTCTATGGTTATAAAGAGCAATTTAATTATTTTTTATACACATCATGAAATGCTAATACATCTTCCCAGTCATGTTGAAGCAGAGGTCATTCCATTCCCGCATCTATATTTTTCTCATAATTGACCGAAATGTTTACATTTTAATAGCTGAATGTTATTGCTTTCAAATTACTTTTCCAGCAGCACACTGCAGCTCGTGCAAGGTATCATCTTATCAAGTGTGTTGCTTATGACTGGTGGAACCCTTTAGCCCGTGCAAGGTATCATCTTGTCAGGTGTGTCACCAATATATCCTGGAACATTGTTTTAGTTTTATCTAAAGTGACTACAATGTCACTTCCACAATTTTTCTCATGTACAAGGATTTGTCATTTATATTGAACCTCCGACCTGGGGTTTATAGCTGTTTCCTGGGGAGGGTT
>NQII01002204.1:193938-205470 GCA_002778355.1 Clitarchus hookeri | reverse complement strand
GAGTTGTGAATGTGAAATGGTATTCACGTCGGTCACATATGCACTGCAGTTACTGGTGGTAATATCGTACCTGCTTTTCTTCTTCATTTATGCGCTATCTCCAACTTCTCTTTTTTCCTCTATCTATCTACTCTACTCTTCTTCTTTGGCTGTCGTCTTTCTGTGCATTCCTTTGTCCGCTTTGATTTTTTTTTAGGTGTTGTGGTTTTAATGTCAACAACGTTGCAAACCACCTACGTAATATGAACTTGCAAGGCAGTCTAGGAAAGTTAAAAAAAACTGACAATTTTATTTCAAATAAATTTATTTAAAATTATGTATGAATGAAAACATACATATCCATAGTGCCTCTGCAAGTGTATGTTGCGTAGCCCCGGTTCCAACGTCTGGGGAACTGCATGCATGAGCTTGGTTTTTAATGCCCCGTGCAAGGGACCAAGTGCATGGACACAGTGAAGGTGAGGACAACAGACAATGTGGGACTTCCACCCGAAGAAGACCATCATTGAAGAAACTACTAAATGCATTATTGTTCAAGAATATGTATTTGTAATAAGTAATTGTTTAAATAAATTTGACCTTTAAAATTACTTAGTGTGTTTTATTATTAAGATATATTGTTACCCGTTTATTTATACACAGTCAAGTAAAATAACTTGTTTACTGACAATTATTCATATGTACAAGTATACTTTTTAGAAGTGCTTGGAAAATAAATGTTGCATACTATTTCTCATTTGGGTGCTTTAAATGAAAAAAAAAACATCAGAGTTTTTGGTATGTTTATAAAATATATATAAAGTCAGGATTGATCACTGCAGTGTGTAGGCAAGCACTTGCTCCGACTTCCTGGTTTGTGGTAAATATGTCATTGGAATATGTTATTGAGACCGAAATACTAGAAGTTAACGGTATTGCTCGCCACAGAGTGTAGGCATGCAGTTTTAATGAGTGGAAAGCACTTTGCTGATGTATCATTTGCTATCCTAGAGAGAAAAAACTTATTTACTGACTATAATTTATGCATACAAGTAAAAGTAAATGATTATAGCAACTAAAATAAAAGAGTACTTAGTATGGTTATGCATATGAAACATCTCAATGCTGATATGATCCATTTTATGAGTGAACCATCCTTCCCGACATGAGTTTTCATCACACATATATTTCATTATCTCTTGAATACCCATGTCTATACTGTTTATAATATATATATAAATAACAAATTCAGAGCATTGGTTGTAGTTATAAAAAACAATGAAATTATATTTTTAGTGTGCGGTCAATATTCCTGCTGCAGGAGTTAACATAATTAACACATACCTCTCGAATAGACATACCCATGCCTATAACATTTGGGAAAATAATAATTTCCATATATATTTTATGTATACATAATTTAAACCTATGCTGGCACCCATGTCACATCTATAAGCATGTCGAGGTGGAATGACAGAGTATGAACTGGAACATTCTTGAAACATGCTATTTTAAGACTGGGTGACTCATAACATTTTGGGTAAGAAAACTTTATGCAGGAAATTTTGCAGATCTAGAAGGAAAATCGGGAAATTTTGAAGGAAATTCTAGGAATGTTTTCCAAGGTCAAAGGTCACCTATGGTCCTCCGCCAGATGCCACCACTGGTCCACTGTCAGATGCCATGTCCATTCGACCTCCGAAGCAGTCTGCACTACAGAACTCTCATTTTCTATCTACTTATCGTTACTAAATTTTTCAACAAATAGGTATAAAAATCATTTTCACTCTATTTTTTTCGAACTTAATGGCACCGATTACAGCTGTTCTTAGTTGCATAATTCGGGCTTGAAGAGCTGGACGCAGCTCATGGTTTCCCAGCTTTGTATTGTTAGAGGCATCTCGTGCTCTGTTTACATACTTCCTACAAATGTGATTGGGGCACTATTCTTTCAACTGGTCTCATTTATCCGTATGACATTGGATCTTTTAGTTTTTTTGTGTACACTATTGTCTCTATCTGCAATTAAAAGTCTATATGTAATCATGCATACTTATACTATGTGTAAATCCTTCTACGACTACATCTTTCTGCACAGAGGTGACCAATTCTTGGCACATACAAGTACTGGAATAGCAATTTCCGTACCTGTGGCAGAAAAACGCGCACATACTGCGCAATGCCTATTTATTTATTACACCGCTGAATAACACCTTAATTTTGAAGCAGACGATACAGCCCAATAAGAGAAAGAATACGCATTGTACAACTCATAAAAACAACTCGCATTGTACTATCGATGTTATATTTGTACTGAAATATTATTATTACAGGTACCGACATTTAATGGTAGGTAATATTGCTACATGCTAGAAATAATTAACCATCTTACGACAAAGAATGTGAAGACAAAAATTAAAGAGCACAAAATTTCCTATAATACTGTATATCCAAAATTATCAAAAATTCACCTATAATTTCTATTTATTTTTCTAGGATCTGTCCCAGAAATTTTTTTAAAAATTTATTATTTGAAAACGACGTGTCTTAAAACCAAAAGTGCAAAGAGAAAAATTGAAGAACACGATATTTCTTTTTATATATAAATGATAAACACAAATCCACCCAACAATTTTATTTCCTCGAAATTTGTCCTTTACATACCCTAAGAAATAAAAAACAATTAATAATTAAAGAACTTTGTATATTACGACCAAAAATATGACAAAAAATTTAAAGAACTCAAAATTTCCTGTAATAAATATATAAAAAAATTCTACAAATTCCACATATAACTTATATTTATTTTCCCGCGATTAGTACCGGAAAACATTTTAAAAATTAATAAAACATGCTTTACTAACCGCACACAAATGTTACATTGAATTATTTGTTAAGAAATTAGCTTCAGCAGTACGAAGCACCGATTAAATTAGTAAAGTGGTAAAACACTGAACTCTCACTCCGGAGGATCCGTGTTGAATTCTTGATTCCGCCATCCTGAATTTGGCTTTCCATGGTGTCCAGAAATAACTCCGGACTAATTCTTTTTCGTTTTTCTGTATGCCCCGCTCTGTTAAGGGCAATTCAGGGAGAGGAGTGATGGGGGCGATAGTCCTCCGAGCCCCTAAAAACAAAACTACACAATAAACTTTATCCTTAAAAATATTAATGTGGAGCATGGGTGTGTAGGACTGTATCTGTTGAGTGTTGTCTCAAACATCGTTTTGAGTTTAATGAGTGGTATTGCTAGCACACTTTCATATTTTCATGGTTTTATCCACCGCAGACAAGAAGCAGAACGCCATCATCAAGAAAACAGACTCGCAGCCACAAGCCGTGCAGAGAGTAGACAGATCATAGACATTGTCGACAGTATTAGTTGTGGTTTCGTGCTGGCGTGTTGCAGCNCAGATCATAGACATTGTCGACAGTATTAGTTGTGGTTTCGTGCTGGCGTGTTGCAGCAGTGCTCTAGACTCGTGTCCTGTTTTATGTAAGACTTTTCTTTGACGGATTGCAACAAGCTTAATATATGCGTTACATATATCACGTTTTTTTTACTTTCGCGAAGGATAATGGAGACTGACAGTTTATAATGTTAGTAGTGTAATCATAATCATTATTCGTAAACAGTTGGAGTATGCCGCGACATTCGTGAAGTGCTGTGCTTACGGTTTAATTAAGGAATTTGATTAAAAGAAACAGAATGTATGAAGTGAACAATGATAAGCGTGTATTTTGTGACTAACAGGCCAAAACAATATTGATGAATTACAGGTCATGATAAAAGACATTTACTTTCAAGAAAACTTAGAAGCCTATTCAGAAAAGTTTATGATAAGAATCTCTCAACATTTTCGTGGTGCGGTGTTGTTCTCGAAAAAGCATGAGACTACAAATGTTAGCCTCGATGAAAATGTGAGCGATATTTTGGTTAAGGTCCCGAACACAAGTAGTATGAATCCTTATGGTGAAACATGTGCGACCACAGAAACAGTTGCAAGGATAATTAAAAGAGAATGTAAGTCCGCAACTCAGGATCTAGGATTTTACCTAACATCTTCTGAATTAGAGTCTGCAAATACATGCTTAGATGCTCTGCCTCCTTCCCTAAGTCTTTTCTTGAAATGCTTGTCAATCAAAACGAAGATGTTTTAAAATGAGCTAATATTGGTCAAGAAATCATGCAAAACATTCGCCGAAGTGCTGTCTCTTACCATTTCATTTAAGTCTTGGAGTTCCAACTTCTTCATAATTTTGCATCCAAGCGCTTAATTGATATTCTGCACGAACTGGGATTCTGCTGCTTATCAAGAAATTATGAATTTTGAAAGAAATGATGCACTGGCTATCAGCGATGACTCAAATAGAATGATTCCTGGAAACTACTCAGTTTGTATCTGGTANAAAGAAATGATGCACTGGCTATCAGCGATGACTCAAATAGAATGATTCCTGGAAACTACTCAGTTTGTATCTGGTAATGCAGAACACAACATACGGACTCTGGATGGTCATAATACGCTACACGGCTTGGGAATTATTGCCGTGACAACTCCAGAACTGCAGACAGCATGCTGATCGCAAGAAAGAAACCACTCTAAAAGAAATTCGACANGATTGCCGTGACAACTCCAGAACTGCAGACAGCATGCTGATCGCAAGAAAGAAACCACTCTAAAAGAAATTCGACAACTCAGGAATATTCACCATCATTTTACAAAAATAGCAACAAATTCGAAGCAACATACAGATCCCTCGCTACCTTATGTCAAAGTTAAGAATCCAACCAGAAATCTCGATTTACTGCGGAAGATTGGATGGTTGCTAAGGTCTCAAATGGCAAATTGGTCAGGAATGATGAAAATTTTACACGATGGTTCACTTCTGGGATCATCAAGTGTTACATTTCTCCCCACAATAGACATGAATCATGGAGACAAGACTTGCATATATTAAGCACTTATGCCCGGTTGCACCATTGAGGTTCAGCACATTTGGCTGTTGCACCATTGTACTCGACGCGCCAAACTAAGATCAATTTGAACCTCGCCTTGAACCGCGCATTTTGGCGGTCCAGGAGGATGATCTCAGATCAAGTAAATATGAGTACTTCATTTTTATGTCAAAGTTATATTGAAAAGCAAATTTATTTTAAAAATGGCACAAACATTCAAATATTCCGTATTTAAGCTCTGTTCGGCACATAAAAATACATCTTAAGTGTTTATAAAGTGAATAGAGAAAAATATAAGTCCGTGTAAAATATAGGTTATGTACAGATAAAAGCACAATTAAATATATTTATTTACTAGAAACAAAATTTGTAATATTTATATCGTTTGGAAATGGATTCGGAAAAAGAATTCAAAACAACATTACACACACTTGATTATCATTCAGTAAACTTCGTACAGCAAATATTTTACTTAAAACAAATAAAACATCGCACCATCTAGTTCTATGTACACTACCTTATTCAATAATATTGGTATTAAAAATAACGAAAAAAGTGTATGCAAAGTGTTTCCAATCATACAAAACAACTGAAACGTTAATTGTGCAGTGCATTCAACTAAATTATATAGTAAAAAATGCTAGTCTTAAGAGATAATGTCCGCAGAAACATATAAATTGTCTCCGAACTTTAAATAAACAATCGCATCATGACGTCACGAAATGAGAGCCAATCACAAACAGAGTTTCATCTCAACCATAGTTCCGAACCGATATCAGGAGATCTACGATCGGAACCCAGCAGTTCGCGTCGGTGCAACACTCGTACATTGGAACTCGGATCCAACTGAAGATCATGTTTGAACTAAGATCTTAGGATCTTGGTTCAGGGCTGTTAATGGTGCAACCGGGCATTAGCAGATCAAGATTTAAAGATGAAACCTATGCCTCTACGAACTTTCGACCAACCATATTGTGGTGTAAAGCCATAAATAGTATAATTACAGAACCACGAAATAGCTCATTGTGCAATTTAATGCTCAGACTTGGCCCATTTCATACATTAATGAATTTTCTAAGATGCATTGGACTATCGTTTCTCCGGGGAAAATCCTGGGAAAATAGTAAGAAATGTTTGGTGGATTTGGGTGAATTTTGGATATCGTATTGAAAATGTTGTGTTCTTTTATTTTTGTCTATACACTTTTAGTCGTAAAACGCACCGTTTTCGACTTGTCAATGTTTTTATCGTTTTTCCGAGAAATATCTTGGGAAAATAGTAAGAAATGTTTTTGTATTTTGGATATCATATGGGAAATTGTGTGCTCTTTTATTTTTGTGTGCGCACTTTTGGTCGTAAAACGTACCATTTTCGAATTATTAATTTTTTTTAGTTTTTCCTTGACAAATCCCAGGAAAATAATAAGAAATATTAGATGCATTAAGGTGGATTTTGGAAATCATATTGAAAATTTAATGTTCTTTAATTTTTGTTTGGGCCTTTTGGTCGTAAAACTGCTCTTTTGGCCGTAAAACGCACCGTTTCCTATTTATCCATTTTTTAAAATCGTTTTTCCGAGAAAATATAAGGAAAATAATACGTGGATGTCGGTGGATTTCGGATATGTTAATCTTCGAATTTTTCCGCGAATTTTGATATAATAAAACATTTTCTTGCAATTTGTCCATGTTATTTTCGTAACTTTCTCGGACTAGTATAGCCAACTCCACTTCTTCTTACGCAGCTTCGGCAGTTTGTATGTAGGCAGATTTTTGAATAGTATCAGAAATACGATCACCGTTCACCTTCCAGGTTTTTATTGTTAATACAGGGCGTGTTTTGTGCACCGCGTAGCTCTTAGGAGTGCAACCAGTGCTTTCCTTCTGGCAATACAGCATACGCTTCTTTTTTTTTTTTTTTTTTTTTTTTTTTTCCATAGAACCAGCCTTTGCTGGAATAATCCATGATGTGACGAGCTGGATTCACATTCAAAACACATAATCGTCCCTACAGTAAAAACACTCCGAAAAGTCTCCAGCTGCTAACTAGAACGCCTGTCTTCCCTCTTTTTCTTCCCTTCCTACCTGGCCCCTTCTCCAGGAAACCTTCCCCGTCAACACCCATTCAAGCGGTCGAGCTCCGCCCTGTCCTATCCCCACTCCGCAAAAAACCCTAGCTGCGCTCGACAGGAACTGCACCCGCCTCACCACACTCCAGCCATAGGAGAAAGAGATGGAGCAAGGAAACAGCACATTACAGAAAGTATGCAACAAAAAAACAAAGCGACAACATTATATGGTTATTTAATAATTTTGTTATTCAAGCATGCATCTATGTTCGGATAGTCTTTAGAACCTAATAACATAGAGGATTTAGTTACTAAACTGTATAAAATATGTCAAAATCTTGCCAATTTCACAGTAAACTACTTAATTTATTACTTCTGATGGAAAACACGACAACTGATGCAAAGGTACAACTTTCTTATTCGTTATTTTTTTTTTAATCTTATAAGAAAATGTTACAGTGTTCGAAAAAAATGCTTTTACATAGATGCATGCATTTGTACTTCGTTCCTTGCTAGAACGACCCCTTAAATGTTTGTAATGAAGCTCTGTTGCAGAAAACGTTGATATACCAAACAAAATAAAATACAGCAAATCATAAAGAAAAAAAAAANGTAATGAAGCTCTGTTGCAGAAAACGTTGATATACCAAACAAAATAAAATACAGCAAATCATAAAGAAAAAAAAAAATGTTGCCAAGAGACAAGAAGACAGGCATTACAACAAGGGCTATTTTATGTGAATTATACATAACGNAAAAAAAAAAATGTTGCCAAGAGACAAGAAGACAGGCATTACAACAAGGGCTATTTTATGTGAATTATACATAACGCGTGATCCGAAAGTATACTGCCACGTGTTTCCTGTCCTGCACACTGGAACTGTCTGTCATCACTGCTCTTTGCCTGAGAACAAAGAAGAAATTATCTGTCTCATTCCGCTATATAGACAATGTTCAGTCCAGTTTTACCACACATACAAGTGTCGTTTATTTTTGCCCCACGTCATGTTCAAGTGGCTCTAGTATTGCTTCGCGTATTTATTGCAGCAGGTATTAGAAAACTTCCTCAGCTGAAGCCTGCTTTCAATGTGGCCTAATATGATTTGTATTGCATTATCTGCTAACGCAATAACTGCTGTGTTTCCAGGATTTACTAAAGAGGTAAGAATGAGGGTCGAAGAAGGCCGTATATAGACTTACTTCACATGCTTCATATAAGTTAATTATTTTGTTCGTGAATGAAAAATGGATGCAAGCCATTGCAGAATGTGTCTGCCACATGAAACCCACAGAATGGAATATCGCCGATATTAGGTGTTTCCAAGAGATATGTAAATAACAGCTGAAGAACACAATGTACGTACCTGTTATTTAATGGTGAGCCCCTTTTTTTCTTCTCAGCTGTGTAGTCTGCACATGACAGTCTTTAGTGAAATGCAATGCAGATTATATGTATATGCAATAAATTGCGTGNTCAGCTGTGTAGTCTGCACATGACAGTCTTTAGTGAAATGCAATGCAGATTATATGTATATGCAATAAATTGCGTGTGAGAGTCGCGATTAATACTGCACGGTTGTCAACAAAAAGTTTATAATCTTAAGAACATTTTTTTTTTTAATCAATATTTCGGTATCAAAGACCTTGCTTCGTGGTGATAGGTTGACTGGGTGGCGACTTACATGCTAAAATTATCTTACATCTAAAAAAGACACACAAACGCTCATCGCATTAAGAAGGAATCGAACATAGAAGCGCTCGTTTTGTAACATGGCAATCCAAATAATTAAGAAATGAAAAGGTACGACCGAAAATCATTATTTCAAGAGTTTGTGTTTTTAAAGACGATTCAAGGTTGTTAATGTCACTTTTTATACATTTTAGCTAATCGAGGGGAGCACTAAATTTACTAAACTTGCAGCATACAAAAATGGCACGCAAGTCAGCTACTTTTCCGGTGTTCGAATGCGGATCGACGCGGTGCTACGATGGCGCTTTAGTAACCTCAGCCATGTGCAGTCATCGCATGTGTGCCGTCGGATAAAAAAGTTCGCTTCTTTCGGTTACTGGTTGGAGTTATCGTCGAGTTTTCTGCAGTTGCGTGTCTTTTTGTATGCTTCGTCAGGGAATATCTTGAAATCCGCATCATCTCTCGAATTCTTTGTCAGCAGTTAACAGGAGTACAGTGTATTTTATTCGTCCCTCGCATGGGTTAGTAAAAGGGCATTGTAGAAAACGAGTTCATTAAGTGGGTTCTCACGAAAGCTGAAAAAGCGAAACGTGATGTCGCAAGAATTTCAAGTGGCTAATTCTAATGGTGCAAAGGGTAATGAGTTATGAGAACATTTTAACTGTTTAGTGCCACATTACAAAACGGGTAATCTATTGCAACTCAGGGGGCCAAAATAAGTGCCCTACTAAGAGTTTGCGAGTAAACTTTGTGAATTCCTGGGCACATATAACCCTAAAAGACTGGCTTCATTCAATTCAAAGCCAGGCCCCTTTCCACCCTCCATATTGCCAGTGTTATGTATCACTGTTACACTCTAAAACTATTTTGTAAGTTATATTNATCTATTGCAACTCAGGGGGCCAAAATAAGTGCCCTACTAAGAGTTTGCGAGTAAACTTTGTGAATTCCTGGGCACGTATAACCCTAAAAGACTGGCTTCGTTCAATTCAAAGCCGNTAAACTTTGTGAATTCCTGGGCACGTATAACCCTAAAAGACTGGCTTCGTTCAATTCAAAGCCGGGCCCCTTTCCACCCTCCATATTGCCAGTGTTATGTATCACTGTTACACTCTAAAACTATTTTGTAAGTTATATTGTGAAAAATATTTTACATTTACAGACCTAGGTAAATATGCAAATGTCTCTTCTTGTAAGATTCCTTCTTAGTAGCATTACAAGAGCCGTTTTTGTAGTACGACCAAAACAGTTGAAAAGACCAGGAATAGGTTTAAGTCGCGAAGATACACACTATTTAGCACACAGCATTCTGTACTAATTATTTCACTTAAAACAGGTGAATGTATTTACACGAATGACGTATTATTGAATAATTATCACGGAAAGTATAACCTTGGGGGGGGGGGTAGTTCTTTACATTATTTCCAGTGTAAAAAACCTTAGTATTTTGGGTTACTTTCCTTGGAAGGAGAGGCTGACGCGATCATGCAGCTAAGTGTATTCCCTTCGCCCAATAATTTTTTAAGTTAACAGACTAGACTGTAAGAATATTTTGTAAGTATCCCAACGCATACGCATACAAAAATATATACATTGAGATTGTAAAATTGCAACTGTACAAATATGCAATTCACAAGCAGACATATAGTACAATTCTGAAGTACAGTAATTATAAATTAGTAAACCTCTCTTCTACACAAGAAGTGACATCATTATGATCTTCAAGTTAGTACATAATTTTACTGTACCATCAAAAGAAGACCTAATCTTGTGAGACCAAGTAGTCGTATGGTAAACTGCCTGCGAAGGCACAAAGGTTGCTAGATCAATAGTATGTGTCTCTCCATTAATTTCTTTTGCAATTATATTTCTGAAGGGGAGGTTTTTTTCACTCCGATCTTATTTATTTGCCGCATCTGTTTTAAAGAGCACGATTAAACAAATTGTACTTCAATTTATCAATTATGCGAGTTGAAACACAAGCCTATAATTTATAACATTAGAAATACATTTTTTGTTAAGTCTGCATACTTATTAAGCTATTGCATGGTTTACAAGAAAAATATTTTTATAGTTATACAAAACATTCTTTTGGCAACACGGTTTGCTAGCATGTTCCTTGTAGAAGCACAAAACATTTTAATGATTGTTTGACAATTACTGGCTCTAAAAAAAAATTAGAGATTCTAAGCCCCCACTCCATTACCAATAACTAATTTTGCTCCCTGTGAATTTTTCCTATTCCCCAAAATGAAAGTACTGTTGAAAGTGCGTCGTTGAGAGCCGCCAGGAATCCGCGAAAATACCGGGAAACGCTTAAACGCTGTAAAAGTGCTCAAGGGGATAGTTTCGAAGACGGCAGAAATTAAGAATTACGATACGGAACTTCTTTTTTTTCGGTAAGCAACTATTTTTTCTGTTAGTTCTCTGAACTTTTGGGTAGCAACTTGTATGTACAATGAATTTGACGTTCGTTGTTTTGAACTGCTGCGAGTCTTGGCATGTTATATACGTAGATTCCAGTTATGTAGGTGGTACTAGACTCGCAATCGGGAGGACCCGGGCTCAATTCCCGATCCAATCTTTCTGCTGATTTCTATTTACAATTATTTTTCTAATTTACTTTTGGCGAATGCTGCGATTAATTTCGTAGTAGAGGCCATGGCAGATTCGTTCCTCCTCCATATTTCTTCCAGCACATCTTTCCGTCTGTAATGAATCCGTTCTCTACGAGAAGATAAGCCGTAAACTAAATACTATTTGAGTTGATTAGTCTTAACATCTTTGTCTGGTCAGTCACATTACTACATCTCGGGGATCACCGCAGGGGGGGGG
>NQII01002204.1:163149-179194 GCA_002778355.1 Clitarchus hookeri | reverse complement strand
GGGGGGGGGGGAGAAGTCGTGCATGCTCCTGCAAAAACAGCATGGCGACACAGACCCTGTCTCGCTGGGAAGATATAAGCTAGCAAGAAGGGTGAAGGACGGGCGCAGTGAAAAATACAACATGGCATCTCTAGGGAGAAATCTCGGGAACTGGTGTGCGGGAGAAGGTGTACATGTTGACAACCGGGCCATTATTAAGCAACTCTGACCGGCTGGCCGACCTCCCCAAAGCGAAAAGTTTTGTCCCATGGCGCGTGAGTTGCCGTAGGGACACACTGTACTGATACCGACCCAGGTTCGTAGCCTGCCCCGATCACGATAGGGGCATACATATAGGTTGATTCATAGAACTCGTGAACATACCGGAAGTAGAAGTACAGAGGGTGGGCTTTTATATTGCAAATGTTAACAGGTGTCGTATATGGTATTGTTGGATAGATCGTCTAAAAGAAAACAACATTTACTAAGGCACTTTTTTGTGCATAGTTTATGCACAATAAAATTAATCATGTAAGCATAAGATTTGTGATGTGCATAGTTTACGCACAATGAAACTCAACGAAAACAATCTTTATTCTTACTACAATCAAATACAAATCACCGAAACATGTTTTTCTGGCGTGCGCTACCTAGTTTATGTACAATCAAAAGGACGTCCGGTGTACTGTAAATACCGGTATGGTGCGAGAGAACTACTGTGAAATGGAAACGGGAACACTCATTCACACACATCACTCTTCGTAAGTGTTCGAAATGTCGATCAACCTGTATCAGACACGACCCTGCTGTCCTTACGTTTGCGGTTGCCCGGCGGACCTGAGCACAGAGATATCCACATGCTGCTCTAATTCTGTCTTTCATGTCTTCCCTCGTTGTTGGACGCACTCCGAAGACGATGTCTTTAATTCTCCCCACAAAACGAAGTCATTTGGGGAAAAGTCTGGAGAATTTGTGGCCAAGCTACAGGGCCCATTCCACAGTCTTGGTGAATAGCATCACAGCAACTAGCCGAGCTCTGCATGAAAAGTAAGGACAACCATCCTGTTGAAACCACATTGCTAATCTCAGAGCAAGAGGGACATCTTCGATCAGCTGATACAAAGTATTCTCTAGGGAGTTTACAAATGCTGCACCATTCAAATGCCCTTCAAAAAAATATGGTACTATGATACGATGCCCGAGAAGGCCACACCAAGTATTAAGGCTTCACACATAATGGTTATCCACTTGACGGAGCCAATGTGGGTTGACTGCAGACCAGTAATGAGCATTATGTACGTTAACGCCACCATTACTCATAAATCTGGCCTCATCAGTCCACAAAATGCTGCGATGGAAAGCACGGTCCTTGCTCAGGTACCAGTTGCAGAAATCAATGCCCTTAGGAAAGTCATTACTCCCACGTTCTTGGTGCAGTTGTAAATGGCACAGATGTAAAAGATTTCAATGGTAAGCAAAAAAAATTTTTTCTTTCACGAGGACTAAATAAACCAAATCTAACTATCTTTACCACGCAGGCAGGGGTTTTTTTTTGTGGCGCGTGTTTAAAGTTTTAAAAGAATTAGTACTTACGAAACACTAAATAATAAATGTACGGCTAATTTACGCTTACCTAAAAAGTTTTATATTATGATTTTCGGCCATATTTTGCGTTCGGAATGTCTCTCCTCATGGTCCAGCAGTATTCGGCCAGCATATTGGGACTCCATTTGCCTTGGTACCTCTTTTCCATAGTAGAATCTGCTGATTCAGGGAAGAAGTCTAGGTGAGAGTCCAAGAAGTGAATTTTCAGACATGTTTCAGCCCATTCCTTTGTACGATGTCAAACGATCACTCACTATTTCACTCTAGTTTTCTTCTTTATTATTTCCAATAAATCCACAACAAGTATTTTTGAATGATTTCCACGCAGCTTTTTCTGGTGGATGTAACAGTCTCTCAAAATGTTAATCAGCCGATATTAGTGATCTTATTTGCAGCCCTATAAATCTTCCTTCCTTCAATATTGCATCGCTTATTTTAGGAAATTTAGATTTCAGATACATAAATGCAGCAGAACTTTTATCCACTGCTTTTACAAAAAATTTTATAAGCCCCAGATTTATATGCAGGGGAGGTAAATACACATTTTTAGGGTCCACTAATGGGGTATTTGTTACATTTTTATGCCCAGGAATAAGAGATTCATTTTTATGGCCATTGTTTCTTTATGTAGTGAGACTTCCTATCCCTGCTGTCCCATTCACACAAAAAACAGCAGAATTTCGTGTATCCAAGTTGCAAACCTAACAATAAAGCTATGACTTTCAAATCACGACAGATATTCCAGTTATATTTGGTATGGTAAATTTTTTCTAACAACAATTTTATATTTCCATATGTCTATTTCATATCACTGGCATGCGCGACAGGTATTGATGGTAATTCATTCCCATTATGCAGTAGTACAGACTTCAAACTAACTTTCGATGAGTCTATGAACAATCGCCACTCATCTGACTGGTGTTGGTGTCCAATAACCTCCATTAATGAACAAACATTATTACAAAAAACTACATGCCTTCTTTAGAGAAGTATTCACTGAAATCACTATCGTGACTACGATATATGCATATCTGTGTATCTTTTTGTAGTAGATTCCAACCTTTGAGCCTGGAACTTAAAAGCTCAGCCGATTGCTTAGACAAATTTAAATCCCGTATAAGATCATTAAGATTTTCTTGAGTTAAAAGATGCGGTTCTGATGAAATATTTGCTTCAAATGTAGGGTCACTTCTCTCCTTTCTTTCATCTTCAGTATGAGCTGGGTCGGAGTCGGAGTTATCACTTAAGGTCATGAAATCTGGACACTTTGGTACAGGATACTCTTCACTATGTGGCACAGGTCTCATTGCAGAAGCCAAATTGGGATACTTAAATTTATATTTTGTTTTGGAATTAATTCCATTAATGTTGGTTAAGCAGAAATAACAGTCAGTTAAATGGTCCTTCTGTTCCCTCAAAATCATAGGGATTGAAAACAGCATATAATGAGTAGCATTTTTCCATCCTGTGAGAAGCCTAACACATGATACACAGCATATATTTGGGGCCCAGTCTTTATCGAAATCACCAGCTTACACCCAAAATAAAGCTCATAACATTTTTTCACAAGTGGTGTGAAATTTCGCCTCTAAGACTTGGTCAGTTCACACCACACACACATAGCAGAAATTGTTTGGTTGATTTAAACACTTTCTTGTCATATTGAAATGTTTATAAAACTCATAAAACTTACAAATAAAAACCATATACAGCAGAAAACAACTACAAGTGTTGCCAGGCTCATTACAATTTCAATACTGGCTATTGGCCATCTGCTTACTAAAACAATGAAATATTTGACATGCAGTCGAGATGTGTGGGGAAAGACAGAAGGCGTCTAGGGTGTCACCGAGGTGCCCCGAGTGAGTTGCGTGGGAAAAGACAGAGGGTGTCTAGCAATGTCGCCGCCGAGTCAAGATGCGTGGGAAAGCGCCGAATCAAGAGCGGGAAAGCTCCGAGTCAGATACAGCTAACTGCCAGCGTTCGTCGCTCAAGTAGCCTTTGAGTCCCCGATGCCTAAAGTCCACCACGTTAAAATCCATGAGCATTTTGGTATTTGATCCCCTCTTCGTCTCCCAACTTGCTGGGTACAGATTCGGACAGTGTGTTTATTTTTTTTTTGCCTAATATAGACTTCTTTATTAAAACACTGAGATACCAAGTTATTGCTTCCCCCCGCCTCTCCCCGTACCAGAGGATAAAAGTCATCTTGGTAAGAAAGAGTACAATCTGCCTCCAAACAAATTCGCCCCCGACGAAGCTTTGCCCTTACGGCCACAGGAGGAAAGCAGACAAAACATTGCCCGAGGTTCTAACCCTCGACATCCAAGGCGTCCATAGTCTGTGCCAGAGAGGTAACTCGTACCCTAAAACCCGCCCTGTATCTCACAGGGAGCGAGTAGCGTCATACATAATTATATTATGCGAAAATGACTGTCACAAGAAAACTATGCCTGATGGAAGAAATCTGATTACATATTTGAATTCAGCATAAAAAAAATGGACTAGGGTCTCTATTCAGTTTCCTTGTGAAAAAAATCATGTTGACCAGTGTTATCAGCGAAGAATTCTCCACACTGTACTTTGACACAATCTCTAGGCGCGGGCAATCCTCTGTGTAGAATCATGAGGATTATCTGCCATGGAAGAAAGTATGGGCATCTCTCTGCGTATAAACGGGCAGCAGTTCTGCACTTCCAACATTCCCTTAGTATGATCAGCATGTCAAATTCTCAGTTTGTAAACAGCATTCCATTTAGAAGACTGTCTGGATGAATGACCATTCGATTGTCAGATAACTTGCATGCAAAGCCTGCTGTTCCTGTAAGATGACTTATCTGCTTGCTGCATAGTGCTGCATTGTTCTACACTTTTGCTCGGGAAACAGTCTAATACCTACTGTGCGAGTCCATGTAGTAAAGCACACAGGTCACTGCTATTACCAAAGCGAGTCTCACTCTCCAGCCTGCAATACTCTAATGGCACATATTGTGTATCTGACATGCATAGTTTACGCACAACCAATGATAATTGGATAAACTGTTGTTATTAGACGGTTTCCGAACAAAATCGGAGAATAAGACAGCAGCAAGCTGATAAGCCATACAACACTTACAGAAACTGCAGGTTTTGCATGCATGTTAACTGACAGTGGAACGTTCGTTAAATCAGTCATTCGTTTTACATTGCATAAATGACAGAATCAGAGACGCATGTGGATCTCTCATCAGTGGTGAGGTCCGCCGAACATCCGCGAATGTAAGATGGAGACCAGAGTTCTGTCTGATACAGGCTGGTCGACATTTAGTACACTTATAGAGAGTACTGTGTACGAATGAGTGTTCCCAGTTCCCAGTAGTTCTCGCACACCATACCAGTATTTACAGTACACCCGATGTCCTTTTCATTGTAGGTACACTAGGTGTACACGCCACAAAAACATGTTTCGTTTATTTCCTTTTGATGTAGTAAGAAAACCACATTTGCGATCAATTTTCTTTGTGCATAAACTATGCACGTCACACACCATATGCTTAGATGATTTCATTTATTGAGCATAAACTATACATGTAAGAAAAACAGTGTCTTAGAAAATGCTGTTTCCTTTTAGACAATCTATCTAACGATATCTTATACAACCCACATTCTTATTTTTTGCGATTTCAGAGTTCCCCCCCCCCCTTTTTCCTACCACCGGTATGTTCCGGGTAATGGGATTACTATCCATGCATCATATAAGGTATAGTTATCACACTTTTTTCCTGAACCCCCGGTGTAGTGTTGTTTCCGAGAAAAAGGTGTCCAATCTTCAATTATTTAACACAGTCGACAGCAAAGAAAAAGAATAATCTTTAACGTCCACAGTATGTGGATCATTCAGTGTACTCGCCGATTGTAGACGGACACCATACGAGGCAACATGTCTAGCCAATTGTAATTTTCCCACAACTAAAATTCTCGCCAAATGTCATTCTTCAAAGTACGGATAAATCGTTCCACGACAGAGGCCTTCTTATAACCAAATGTACTGTAGTGATTAATTTTATTTGTGGCCATTAGCGAATGGAAGGTAGGATTGTAGAATTATCTGCCAAGATACAGCTACAAATTCTTAGGCGGCGCCTTATTTTACAAAACAGTCTTCATCACATCGGCCACATCGATGCTTCGTTTCCTGCGAACAGGCAGCGCCCATCCATACTTACTGAAACAATTTATTACTGTCGACATCTGTGGCCCTTATTAGCAGTAGAATAAGGAATCATTTCAACTTGGTCAGCCTCATACAAATCTCTCAGCCCAAAGAGTACTTTTCGTCTGCGATAATTACGGAACATAGGCCGGTCAAGATCAGCGGGGAGATGCGTATGAGACATTGTTTCATAGTAAATGCAACCAACTTCATGCAATTCTTCTAAAATATTCACAACCTCGTTTATGTGGGAATTATTACCAGCTTGTTGAGACACAATTAGCAGCTTTAGACATGATATGAGCTCATTCACAGCGTCCCAGAATACATACTCGAGCTACCTCCACCAAGCTTCGAAGTCAGACCCGAGCCGCTCGGTACACCGACATCTGGAAACACGTCGGAAAAAATGTCGAATTTAGGATGTCACAACCTTATATACGTTGTTGGAGGCAGAACTGTCTACCAAATGTGCACTCGTGAGTCTAAGTAAATGCTTGTAGTGGCGAAGTGCTTCTCGCAAGTATCTGCCATATTCGCACTTAAACAGCAATTCGCAGAAGCCTGGGGACATCCACATTGCTTCGTTATCGATTTGTATAAAATCATTTGGTAGAAAAAAATATGCTTCTACCCCAAAAACTATTTCTTATTACGCCTATAAACACGATATGTTCCATCATTAAATGCCATTGCGTACGAGGACAGGTAATTGCGAACAGCTGTCGTGCATAAGTGAAGTCTGTCTTTGTGTTTCAATGTGGATAAAGGCAAAATATCTTCTTCCTCTTTAAATGCTGGAGTATACTACTCCGGAAGTATATTAAGCTTCCTCCCACTCCTTTGTTCAACATCAGGTTCAGTCTTTATTTCAGCAGGGGAACTATTTGTTGTAAATTATCTAGTCAAGATGTAAGCAGTCGGAAGGCCTCTTCCAATGCATTGCGCTCCATTTGCGAGGGTTTGCCCAGTAGATAATTATTGCGCACACTTTCAACTAGAAAATCCTCAGTGGTAGCGACCATTGTACTAATAGCAAAAGCGGAGTGTTCATGGTATATATATTTAGGCGATTATTCTCCGCTCCATCAGCTTTCTAATATTATCTTGACTTGGAGATTCGCTGGATGACTGCATCTCGCATGTGCTGGCAATGTTTCCATTTATCATTGTATGTGCACAAGTCAGTTACGACAAGACCAAGTCAGTTACGACACGACCAATCCTATGCCATTTAAGTTTTTCAATATCCGGGAGCCTCACACCCAATGGATGGACGTGTAATTACAGCTACTCGATCATCCGAATAAAAACTATTAGATATTCCTTCAACGAAAATGCTGAGTTTCGATTCCCAGTTGACCACAGTCTCTAGCTCCGTACTTAAAGCATACAGATTGCTCACACATTCGGTCGATACATTAAGGTGTTCGTGTATTTAGCAGAAAGGGCGATAAAAACCTTGCTGTCAACTCGCTTGCCTAAGTCATCGAGCTTCGTCTCCACAGCCAAGAGTTTGCTTCTTAAAGTCCTCAGTTTGTGAACATCGTCAATGTAAGAAATTGGATTACCGATCTTAGGAGAAACCGTACCGACAGCGGCCAGTGTCTCCATGTTGACCACAACCTCTAGCTTCATACTCAGAGCAATCAGCATGCCAGCACCCTTGGTCTTGACATTAAAGTGCTCGTCTAGTTTTGTAGCCAAATCAGTAAGAACTCTTTCGGCAACTCGCTCTCCTACATCATAGATCTTCTTCTCCACTGTCGCGACATCATCCAAGATGACCGCCGACTTGTCCCCCTGTCCCCACCAGGACACAAGGTGATGCAGAACCTACCATTTAATACTACTAATAGACTATGTATTGATTGCGCTAAGCAGTTTAGATGCGAATTATTAAAAATGGCGCCAACTGAACATATCTCAGCATTGCTAGTGCTGACGCAGATGCGTGAATTTCGCTGGACCAACCTTGGGAGAGGAAGTGCATTTCCCCACCGGGTTTCCCTGTCATGTCGGCGGCGGTCGCCCGCAGTTCGTCCCGGAACCTCGTCTATAATTCAGCCGCCGGAGTTGTTCCTGAGCTGCGTGGCTCGTGTAGTTCCCCCCCCCNCCCGGCCGATTGGTCGTGCCAGTCCGCGATGAAATCTTCTGGGAGGATGTTCCGGTTGCTTGTTCATTTGTTACGCGTTGCCTACATGAATGTGCACAGGATAATATGAGATGATGCGCCCGTATTTCTGTTTACCCGGTTGTTGAGGTCGGTGACTTTGAAAGGAGGGGTGTGGGGGAGTCAACTAGACATTTTAAAAACCAGCTTAGGAAAATTAATCCCTGACCATAAGTGCAAATACAAGATTTATATCAAATTCTATTGCAAAACATGAACGAAACTAAAATGCAGTGGGAATATTTTATACAATTTGAATGATTTATTCTACGAATTGCTATCAAAAGCCCAACGCGAACATTTTTTTTATTTATCCGAGCATCACTGACTGATACCTCTGTATACCTTGAATCATTGAGATGTTTTGGTAATAGTTACACACTAAATGTAATGAACCCCTACGTGAAATAGTATCAGAGTTAAATACAGAGATCTTAGTGCCCAGGGTACCATCCCCCCTCCCAAACAGTGCACAACTATTAAGAAAGCCATCTTGAATAAGTTGAAGCTTCAGAAATTGTTCCAGCACAAGATAAATGTGTACTTTGGATTTAGTAAAAATCCAAACTTATATTAACATCTGGAGGATCTTGTTTCGTACACTTCGTTTTTGCCACTAGAAACACAGGAACCCATTGGATTTCCAATATATGCATTCTGCATTCACAACTGTAGTTACGCATGTACTTAAATACAGGATGAGCCTGAATCCCACCGATACACTCCGCCTGCGTATTCCTTATGAAAAAATAATTCAAATAAATATATACACGACCAAAGGTCTAAAATGCTTCCTAAGGGCGGTACACTCCTTTGAAGTTGGAACTAAAATAACAGTTTAATCTTACAAAACATATTTAAAATCGAACAATGATCTACAAGATAATGTGTAATTGAACGAATATCTACAACCACAACAAATCCCATCGTTATATGGCTACGCGCTCGCTGCTCTACATACTTTCCCTTGCAACGTCCCGCTCGAGCGAGCGAAGGAGTATCTCAAAGCCAGGCTTGTATCCTGAGGAGCGCACGGAGACGTACAAAGGCTAGTACGCGCGGCGTGTGACAGATAAGCCTATCGGGTCTTGTGCACTCCTGACTTTCAGAGGATTGAATTTCTGGGGTTATCTTTACTATAATGTTCTGGACATTGCCCTAGCCACCCACAGCGTGACTCTGGATGCGGGGAAACTTCTAGATCGGGCCAGCGAGACTACTTTAGTCGCGACGGGCATCGAAGCCAACAGTTTTAAGAGTTCGGAGGATTGTGTGAACTTAGGCGCCATGTTTGCGAAGACAGCGAAGCGACGAGCCAGCAGAGCGAAGAGTGGCGGCGAGTGTGACCAGCGGCAATGAAGTCTGCAGACTGCGAATATCGGTACAGTGAAGAGCGAGATTGACGGGCGAAAGTATTGAACTGGATGCATGAATGACAAACGTTGGAATGATGGCAATAGGCATTGTGTGTAAATAATGAGTATGAATTAAGTGACCGTAACCAATATAGACACACTTATAAAGACTATTTTAATGTTGTAAGTTAGCTGTGAGAATAAATTAAAAAATTTATTTAGTTTTTTTTTTTGTTAATTAAGACCACCATCCGTTACAAACTCTGATCATGCAAGGGCAGACTGTCCTATCACAGATGACGACAACACAAAGTGGCAATGTACACTTTGCAAACAAACAGGACATTCCGCTGCGTGGAAGCAGTGCGAAGTCATCAAAAAACACACACAGACACGAAAACAATGGATGGCACCAAAACCTGCCAAGCCACTACGAGACACTCAACAGAAACCTCAGGAACAAACAAATGTTCGGTCAGAGACTGAATTTCCAGTACTTAAAAACCCATATATAGAACAAGCACCTACACAACAACAGACAGAGGAACAAAAAAAAAAAAACGAGAAAGGAGAAAACAACACTACAGAAAATGTGACCATGTTGGCAGACATGCATGAACTGGCCGCTTTTCTGCAAGAGACGCAATTTGTAGCTTTAATAAATCACTTTAGGCCTATAATCGCACAGGCGAAAACCATGAACACATTACAGGAGAATCAGATGCTACTCCTTACAGCACTCGCCACTCTACCGAAATAAATATTTTAGGGCAACACCAATACAATTGATTAAGGTTAAAACAATAAGTTTTAATTAATCACAGTAATACAATAATCGATAGTAACACTTTCTCATCTCGGAACCTCCTGATTGGATAGGGACGAGAAGTAATACACCAATGAACACACTTTTCTCTTGAAGCCACCTGATTGGTGCGCGACGAGGAGTTCCACACATCTATAAAAACACAGCGTTTTGCTCACAATATTCAGTCGTTCGCAGACAACGATAGACACAACACCTACACTACTCTTACAACACAAGAAGGGCGCCCTGCCCAGGCTGGTTATGTGAGAACTCGTGACAGGTGGGAAATAGCCCCAACCACCACACGTTTTCCAGGTCAAGTGACACACATGCCAGTCGAGGTAGGGGTCGGGGGGGCTAACTTAACTTAACTTAGTTAATTTAATTATATAATATTACAAAAAAAATGCATAAAAACCATACAACAAAAAAAACATATAATATATATATATATTTTTTTTTTCTTTTTTCAATTTTAAATTAATTACCAATAATAACGCACCGACCTGATAGTTTGTTGCAGGTCGGGAAAAAGACAACTTGGGAAAGAGGGGCCCTATTGGTAATGGGTTCAGAGACTGGTGCTAGGGGCCCCTCCAACTATAATCTATTTATAAGGGTTTTTACTCCACTGTCACAAACGAGAAAAATTTAATCGTACCCCGATGGAGAACTGTATAGGACACATCGGGAGACTAGGGACTCACCGACACACTACATGCGAAATTAACTAGCACACTTGCAAACAACATCCCAACATGCTAGACATACATCACTACACAACATTCACTCCAGCCGTGAGGCTGGAGGGGAGCTACACTCCCCCGCCGAAAACACGGAAACGTAATTGAATTTAAAATAGGCAACACCAAATAACTCGCCTAAATAAGGGTCCGGTGCCCAAAGCCCCACAGTACACAGCCCCTGCCGCCGACCCAAAGATTTGAGAAAGTGTCAGGGTGCATTTGCTTCACAAACACCTAGTGAGTTATGGGAGTTTCGGCTTCCGGTCTCACAACACTAAATGCCATCCGGTGGCGTATGAGGGTTCGGCGGCGGCGGCAGTCGTACGTTAACAGACGTCCGCAGAACACAATGTTGGTCTCCAAATGAAGTAAACTGGTGAGGCATGTGTGAAAATAAACATAGTTTTAATTCTTAATTAAAAATCTCCACAATGATGCAGTGGTATGTGTCACCGTAAACACACTATTCCTCAGTGCAGGTAGAACATTGCCACATACCAGGTGTGTTATGTTCTAATATGTTCGTTCCGACAATTAAACCTACAGTGACAAAGGCTGTGATCGATTTCAGTGCAATGTGCCCTTGATCACTTATCCTTGATTCCTTCTGGTTTCACGAGCCCTTGTTCCCTTCATGAGATATATTCCTTAGTTTATACGGGGGCCTGTGTTTGTTTCCACCTCGACTTTTATTCTGTCGAATTCCACTCTATGCGAGTTTCATTTGTCTTTGCGACGTTTGCAAGTGTTTTACGCGGTCGTGCAGAGTTGTAAACACAAAACAAACTCAAACATATTAAATATTCAAAAACGTTGCGCATTGGATACATATCTAGGGCTTGAGAAGGGCAAGTTGCTAGTGCCCTTGGCTGAAGACTTGCTGTGAATTCGGACAGCGACAATGTGACGTCACATCCGGGATGCACTTTTCAAGGGCACGAAGCCAGGTAAGGGCCCTTAGCTAGTGAGTTCGAACACGGCCAAAGTTAGTATGGCTGTTGAGTGTGCCCGGGGAGCAGTTTTCACTGACTCTTAAGCTGACATATGTGAACTTTTAGTAACATACGGACATGACAGTACATGCAGTTACGAAACAATCTGAACAAATCATTAATAGCATACAAATATTAAAGTACAATAAATCACAAAACACACGATAACGAACATTTAATATCGTAAGAACACTACAGTACACATAATTACAAAATAGGCAAAAACAAAATTATTTTTGAAAGGATATAATTTAAAGTGTTGACCACCAAATTCAGCGTACATGTTAGAGGGTCGCTGTAGGGATTGTCGGACACTTACAAATACTCCTGAAGTGTGGCAGATGCTGTCAAACACAACAGCTAATTTCGCCAGCTGGTCCTCTTCAATGCCCACGGGAATTATGCACACTAATGTATAAACATTTCACTAAATGAAAAATCGGAAGGCATAATTTCAGGTGAACGTGCGAGTCAGGCTATAAAGCCAAATTTACCAATCCAGTGTTCAGAATATGCTATATCCAGACATGTTCGCAAACCGCTGCTAATTTGTGATAATGTGCCTTCATGCTGGAACCATAACTGCATTAGCACGTCAAGTGGATCTTCCTACAGTAGCTGTGGTATAGAGTGCTCAACTATCCAAAGGTAAACACAGAGCTTAGTTGTGGATGTGGACGGATGGTCTAATGAGATGGTTGCGCACAATACCTGTCCATGAGAAGTGTGATCTTCACACATTATCCGAACAGTGATTATGTAGATTTATAAATAAAGAATTAAAACTACGTTTATTTCACACATACCTCACCAATTTACTTCATTTGGAGACCACCAATGTGTGTTCTGCATACATACGTCAACGTACGCCTGCCAAGCTACACCAGGCCACATCAAATGTGTCGAGTGTTGTTCACCTGCCAGGTGCAATAATTTATCAGTTTAGAAATTTATCCTTGAAATCCTCGAAAACAGTGGGATCGAGGGTGATAACATAAGACGACCTTTGTCGTTAATTTTAACAAGTTCATTAATAATTTGTCATTGGAAAAACAATTTAACTTCGGATTCACGAAATTCTATGCAACATAAGGGGGTGTATGTAAACCTTACTGTGCAGCGACGAGATTTGCCGTGGTTGTAGATATTCGCTCAATTGCACATAATCCTTAAGATAATTGTTCCATTTTGAAAACTACGTGTAATATTTACATTAAAATGTTACTTTCTCGGACCTCAAAGGGGTCTAACCGTATATGTAGGTATGTTTTCGAATTATTTCTTCACAAGAAAAATGCAGGGGGAGTTTGTCGGTCAAATTTGGATTCATCTTGTATAAATAAAAATAATTAATAAAAATATAAATTAATGTAATACGTAAACTAAAGTCAATTACCTTTTTGCACTACAAAAACATATCCACACACCGACTCTAAATAAAATTTATAAAAAAGCCAAAACTATTTTAATACTTTGTATGTACACCCATCCAATGTCATCTCTCTCCACCTCTTTGCCAAATGTAATAATTTGCCATTCTCTTTACATTTTTTCAAAGAAGTCTTGCTACGTATTTCGTGTTTTCTGACTCTTGTTTCGAGTTGAGTTGAGAGATTTGGGCGGGCTTCTAACATAGAGGTCTTGAGAGCCGACTCTCGTTTCGAGTTCACTCGACAGGTACTCGATTGGATCCGGTCTGGACTCAGTGCTGGAGTGCTGAGAGTATGCGGAATGTGGTACACAAACCACAGACGGGTAATTTTTTCTACATGTTTCAGGTCATTGTCGTGTTGAAAGTAATAATCTGTACCCAGACCCAAGTCATTTACACTTTTAAGTAAGTTATCTTTGAGAATATTCAAATATAACCGACTACCCGTGTTACCTTCAATAAACTCGTTCCCCAAAACCAGAATGTGCTAAGCATCCTCATACCATGACGTCACCATGACTTGAATGTTTGTAAAGTCTAGTTCTATGATTAGGTCTCCTCCAGACAAAACCCACCCGTTGTTTTGAAACATATTAAATTTACTTTCATCAGTAAATAATTACTTATCCCAGAAATGTGTTGTCTTGGATAGATGATACTGCAAAAATTCATATCTCCATTTCTTGTTCTTTTTACAGATGTAGGGCTTTCTTCTCGGTACGCTGGCTCTGAAGCACGAACGGTTGAGAATTATACGAGTTGCCTTTGGAGTGATGTACTACCCAAATTAGTCATGCACATATGCAGAAAGATCGGATGGCAATATAGGGTATTTTATGATCATTCTTAGTAGTGTTCTAGTCACTCTTGTAGCAAGTTTCTGTGGACATCATCTTTCACAGTCGATTAATGTTTTTCTGTCATTATGGCGCTTAATTATTGACTGCAAAGTCGCTCAACTTCTACCGACTATACTAGCAAATTTCAGAATCTGATTTGTGTCTAAGATATTGGGAGACAACAATGTGTCTTTATTCCACTGTCGTTTCCTTCCCTTTCCGGTCATTTTTGCTGTTCCACAGCAATTCCGTCTTGTCAGGTAGTGCATCCACGGTCGTTCCTTGCAATACGGGGTTGGATGAGCTGTTGTTCTGTTTTCAACTGCTCTATAGTGTATGATTTTTTTTTCTCCCACGCTGTACGCACTACGAATTATAACATATTTAATTTTAATATAACATGTTAGTGGAACACTCAAAGTTGAATTACCAATGACTTACTTATCACGCTGCATCATTCTAATTACAAGTTGGGCTATGTTTTCTAATTAAAGATTAAAATAAGAGCAATTCTTTTGTAGCTGATACTTATGGTGGATCAGTAGCCCAGATCACAGTTGTGCTGACTTACTTTTTCGCAGTTATGGAAGGTGGCATCATCACTGAAGAGAATATGCCTCATTAAATCTTAGTTACCAGTTTATTCCATTTATTCGGCACACAAAAGTTTTTTTTTTTTTTCGTTTTATTTTTTTTATGTTATGATACACTTAAATGTAATAGATTTGTGGTTCTGTCTCTTTATAGACCAGCAGTTTGTGTAAGCAATGCATTTTAATGCACATATAACATGACGTTGGCAGCGAATTAGGGGACAGTGTTCTATATATCAAGGTTTATAGTGTCGGTTTAATGTTTACGGTGGTGGCCACAGGCGCAATTAACTTCGGAGTAATAGTAACGTAATACGGTAATGTGTTACTAACATTTTCAATGTACGATCTGATCAGCGAGTAAGTTCTATGGAACTTTCAATAGCGCTACATGTTATTAACTGCTCCATACACGGTACGCTAGTCTTTATAAAAAAAATGCCACGTTATGTAGGGTGGAGACGGAGTTATGTTACAGAGCGCTGCTCGAAAAGCAGCCGCGATGCCGTACCAATTATGCCGTCGTTGAAATTCGGGTCGCGCGGGCCTTTGATCGCGTTTCGGGTTTAACGTGGAAAGGCCGGATAGCTAGTGTGGGGGATGGGGATATTTTCAATTTGCACTTGAAAGCAGGTAAATTATCGTCTGGCCGGTAATTGCAGGTGCTTTGCTTTGTAAACTGACTGTGCGTGGAGGTTGAAGCACGCACGCAGGAAGATCAGTTAAATGAATAGGGAAAAAGCCCATTGATCGTTAACCATTTCTGTTGACTTCCCCCATCCCCTTGCCTTATGCTTCCTAACTACGACACTCTGGTTAGTACCGAAACACAATTTTGCTGAATTTCCAGCAGTTCCCTTCACAGAAGGGAGAGTGAAAAGTGAAGGTTTCCAATATCCTGAGGGGCCGCGGTGGCTGAGCGGTTAGCCCGCTCGCCTACCACCAAGTTTCCCTTCAACCCCGTTCGGGTTCAATCTCTGGCCGGGTCACTTCCGGATTTTTGTAAGTGCGAATCGTGTCGGATGATGCCGCTGGTCGGCAGGTTCTCTCGGCGCTGCTCCATTCTCACCTCATTTCAACCTCGTCATTAAGAGCCGTCCAAATTTCTCAACTCAACTCCAATCTTCTGAGGTTCTTTTAGGACAATATAATTTTCCGTTAACGTTCTCAGGATTGACGATACCGTGGGACATTACTTTTTAAGCTATAGAGGATACATTCTCAAACAAGGTCTGATGTAAAAAATTATGTTCATTTAAATAACTCAATTTACGGTTACGAATAAATATTCTTCAATCACAGATCACTGATGAGACCTGGAAAAGTATGGA
>NQII01002204.1:117528-163143 GCA_002778355.1 Clitarchus hookeri | reverse complement strand
GGGGGGGGGGGGGGTTACCGGGCTACTTCTATTTCTTTCATTTGTCTTCATTTCGCCGCTACCCCGTCCTCACATCATCACAATAGTTTTTCAGGCTGGCCGGGAACGAGAGATATGGCGGTTGGCTACGGAAGCAGGATTTGCTTGGCGCCAGCCCCTTGTAGCTGCGTACAATGCCGACGCCGACGCAGGCAAGAAAGAGGTCAAAATCGTAGGGATATTAATACATGGAAGACACTTAGAACCTACTGCTGTAGACAAATATTAAAAGCGGTGCCTTCAAAGTGTATGATACGTAAGCGAGCGTTAAATACGTTTATTGTCTTAGGCCCGTTCTGAATGCACGGATGCGTAAGAAAACGGACCCTGAACACGTTAACGGAACGAGCGGACTACTCGGGATGAATTTTTAACAATTCTATAATACGAAGAAACATACAGTCCTGCAATTTACGAATTCAAAAAAACTCAGCTGGTGCAAATTACTGCTATAGGTTTTATAATGTACATACCTCTTTTTTGTATATTTTTACAGTGTTGAGCTTTGCCTAAATATTAGTGTCAGACCATGTGCAAGTGTTTATTAAAACCAAATGCATAATAAACCACTGAAAATCCACGCACTTGTCATGTGAACTACAATGGGCACGAAAACGAATATCAACAAACCAAATACTCGATTCCAATTGCCTATGTGGATTCACGGACACGGAAGAGTTAGGAGTTGCCTAGCTTTCTTACGTGTATCCGTAAATTATCCGCGTCCGCATACGTCTCATTGTAGATAAACACGAGTGTGTAGCGTGCTCCGCTACCGTGATCCGTATCCGCGTCGTTGTGGAACGGGTCTTATACGGGAGTTAAAAAGCACAGGAAAGAGTATTCTTAAAAATACTTTTAACTGTCTAGAAATAATTTCCAGCACTGAGCTAACAACAATCATTCCAATATTATTGTTACAAGGACGCCTGAGGGGCATATCTGAGTTCGTGAGGGATAAAGATCTTAATAATAATAAAATAACTAAATTTGGTTTTCAATTTATTCACACAGCTATTATTTACAGTATTAAATTATCTGTCTCCACAATTACTCTTTTTATTTCACAGCGAGCGCAACATTTGATGTCTATTTCAACAACTCTAATTAACGTCCTCCTTTATTATGTCTCTGTTTGGGTACTGTCAATTAACTACTCATCATCAACACAAGTTCAGTCTGTCTGCTGCCATCATTTGTAATGTCTTTCACTCACGCATCCAGTCCAATAGTCCAGCCTGCAGTCGTACTCATCACTCCTCTAATTCCGCAGTCGCAGATTTTCCTCCCGCTGGTAACTTCTCTCGCCTCGCGCTTATCTAATCGCAAGTCTTCTATCGCTGAAATTCATTCATTCAACAACTGCCAGCTCAGAGACCCGACGCGCCTTTTATAGCCGCGGGTGTTCACCTGGAAGGTTCGCCACACCCTCAGTTTAGCAGAGAGAAGCAAGGTCAGTAATCCAGAGCATTCTTCAGATGTCTCAAAACCACCCGATACCCCTGAGTCGGGAGCGGCACGCGCCCTGCTAGGCGTAACAAGCACGCTTTGTAAACATTACTTTGTGAAAAAATGGCCGCGTCACTGGTTGCAATTGATAGCGCACGCATTCATAAATCATTTAACCACTCTTTCACTTCTACTCTACTCGCTCGCGCGGGACAAAGCAGGGAGCACGTAACAGTATCCAGGTCCAAGTGATTCATTTCGTTTTTAAGTGTCAAGTTTACATTAAATTAATTCCGACTGTATTGGTGGGTCTACTTGATATGACTGGATTGTAACACTACCAAAGCATTTTTTCCACTACGTGAAATTTTGTCATAAAAAATTCTGCTTGCATTTTATTTTAATCTGGCAAGTTATCTTTGTTATATGGGTACGGTATATAATTTCTTTATATGTAATTGGTAAGTTCGTGAGTATATATGACCTGCAATTAAAAAACTTAACAATTAATTAATCATTATGTAGTTAATTTTTAAATCTTCCAGCTTATCAAAAAGCTGTTTCATTTCACAGTTGAAAGTGTCCAAATACAGTTCCACGTATGTTAGTACTATTAAGTAAATGGAACCAAGTTGTTGGAACAATGTTTGCAACAGTATATCTGTTAAAAAAAATATGTTAAAAAATCCTTGTAAACCTCATTACATAAAAACTTTTTTATGCACGCCAGTCTTTTTCATATTGCACAAAAATTCCATGGAATGCCATCGAAAAAGTGAACAACCACCAAGTGAAGCTATATAACAAAAATTCACAGTATAAGAGTTATTACTGACCACACACACAAGCCATGGATATGCAACCAGTTACGTTTAAGTCAATGCAGAATACGCAAACACTTTACCAAACTAGAAACCATTGTGCTCGTTTCACTGTTAGTCAAACTTTTTTGTGTCGTTCTTGTCCCTCTGCCAGACCAAATATCGGCCCCAAGATACCACTGTAAATCCTACTAATATTATAAATGCGGAAGTATCTGTGTGTGTGTGTTTGTAACAACTCAGTTCCATAACGGCTGAACGGATATTGATGAAATTTGGTATGTAGGTACCGACACATTCTGCGTCCCTATATTTTATTCGTCAGAACACACGCTCTGGCGAAGCTCGCAGGCGGACGACCGCGATAAGGATTAAGGGTTTTGCGGACGTGATGAGAATGGCGCCAGGATGGCCCGGCGGAGCGACCACGTGCGGAGGAAGGCAGATGCAGCTGCATCCGCAGCTGCCAAGGGACGCTGAGCCCACACCAGCGGCTGAGTCTGTCCCGGGCTAGTTTCAGCCATAAACATTGAGAGCTTTTAGCGGGCGTGCTGGAGAGAATAACGACACAATATCCGGAGGCATAAGTGCGCAGAACCAAAGAGTCCACCCAAGAGTCCACCCAAGAGTTCCCGCACGTGCAGAACGGAACAATAAACTTCCAGGCCAGAATCAAGGGGCGACGCCAGGCCGACTGCGGACCACAGGAGCAGCGGCCACGTGTTTTACGACTCAGGGGGGACGCGGCAAGCACCCCGGCCACGTGCAGGGATGGTGCAAGTTGAATATGGCGATCGAGCCTACAAAACCACGAGGAGGAGGGAGGAACGGATATGTCAGTCGAGGATCGAGCAGTCAGGCAGTCAGTTGGAGGACCTAGAGCGAGACGTCCGGTTCGGAACCGGACGACATCAGGCAGTCAGACGCGAGCAGTCAGTTGAGAGACGTCAACGAGTCAGTCAGTCGAGGATCGAGCAGTCAGGCAGTCAGTTGGAGGACCTAGAGCGAGACGTCCGGTTCGGAACCGGACGACATCAGGCAGTCAGATGCGAGCAGTCAGTTGAGAGACGTCAACGAGTCAGTCAGTCGGAGTCAGTCGAGGATCGACAATGCATCACGACATCGACCTCAGTCGGAGGCCGTCAAGCGAGACGTGCTGCGGGAAGAATCCGAGAAAAGTCAGTCAGACTTCGTCAAACGAGAAGGGTGGACCGGGAGCCGAGAGAAAACGAGTTCGCCAAATGCATCAAGACGTGGACCTCAGTCGGAGGCCGTCAAACGGGACGTACGGCGGGAAGAGTCCGAGAAAATGGCAGCCGGCCGTCGCCAAACGAAGAGTGCTGAGTGAACCCGGGAGGAGGGGTTCCGAGAGCAGGCGTCGGGACGCCCCACCAAGCGCCGGAGCAGTTCCAAGTCGCCAGCCGAGGGAAGACAGCGCCGCAGTGTCAGATAAGTAGTTCTACACCAGGTGTGAAGAATCCTGCCTCCCCCCCCCCACGACGCCAATCGCGGCGTCAAACCATACGTAGCCTACATAGAGAAAGGGGAGGGGAGTTGTCTCGTGAGTTCATGTACCAGTTAACCTGTTCAAGCAACAATAAAACTCGATTATGTGAACTCGCAAATAAAGTGTAATTTATTAGTAAATTGGACCTAGAGACAACAGTGTCGACGTATTCCTACGCCCTATCACTGAGGGCTAGCATCAAGTGCTGGCGCCTCACGCCACAGAGTAGATTCAATACCTACTTCCAAACTTCAGCATTGGGCAGGTATCAGTACTTTAGGTCCTGGAATAGGACATAGGATACTTTTTATCCCGGAAAATTGTACGATTCCTGTGGAATAACAACAGAACGTATTTCTGCAACGGCTGGGAATGTGACCGAAATATTTTTTTCATTTGGTGTCAGAGTTTATCAGGCCGCCCAAGGACCTCTGAAATGGCTTAACGAATGCTATCAATAGATAACAACAGGGACCGAATATTTAACGTGCCATCCGAAGCCCGGAAGCGCTCAGATGTTATGCCACTAAACGGTCACCCATCCAAATGTGTACCGTTGGAAACGTTGCTTAACTTTGGTGATCGATTAAGATCCTTCAGCCAAGTGCAAAAAGTAGTACCTAGGTACACTTATTTCTAAAGCTACAACTTTATGAAACTCACGTTTTGATTTTCATTCATCGACGCTGGAAAGCGGAAATATGGTAACTACGCGATAATTGCACTGCACAGATACACTACAAAAACAATACCCTACTTCTTGGCTATCAGGTAGAAAATATTTCCTTCCTTTTGGGCTGCCGTAATCAGTTAAAAACCTAGGCCAATATAGTATAATTTTATAATTCTGTTTTCACATAAATGAATTGTCTTTTCCCAATTTATTTATTAGTGTATCACTGTAAAACACAATTGCACTCGGGCAAAGTCGGCCCGGCTCGTTTGTCTCTCCATAAATTTCCGAAACATGCCATAAAATTATCTACATAAAATTTTTTGAACGATAGTTTTTTTTTTAAATACGCAACTGAATTAAAGATACAGAGTTAAAAGATATATCGCAAGGGTGTGTATATACGTAATATTTTAGGACATTCTTAATGTGAACTGTGGTAATGTGGTTAAGACATAGGAAAGATAACCAATATTTTTATTTTCAAAGTCTGGCGGGAAGTAAAATTTTTTTATATTGTATATGGTTTCATAACGTATAAAACTACAAACTAAATGCTAATTTCATAATAAAGACTTGATTTAATATAAAAAAAACGTGTCCGCAAATTGGAAACTTACTGAAAGGAAATTCCGGCATAACAAAAACACGTGCCATAAATTGGGGTGATTTTGGACGCTTATAAGGGCCTTCCGTTTGTACATGTGGCAGCTTAGAAATAAAATAAAATAATTCAGTTTCATAAAGTTGATTTCTGTCAAAAATGTATAATGCTTCATTTTACTAAGAATCGCTATAACGTTTAATATTTATTTCGTATTAAATAAACAGCGATGTGTTGCCAACGGCTTGTAAGAAACAGTTCACAGTTAAAATTGGGGCCAGTTAAGTAATTGTATATATTTTTGTAACTATATATTTTTGTAACAGCACATTTATATTGCAACCACTAAATTTTACAATGTTTTAAAAGTTTTTATAAAATTGCAATCTTTAAATATCTTAACGTAATTTTTGCATAAATTTTGTAAAGCTATTTGATTTTGACAATTGTTTGTATTTTTCTTGGGGCGGAGGAAAACAAAAAAAGAGAAGTACCCGGTAATTAAAAGTAAAAAAGGACATTTTTTTTTCCTTTTGCAGTCACCCTCTTAAACCGAATATCAATATCCACTTTCTGCTATAATTCTTATTGGCCTCCGATGTATGTTCATCATGAATGACATGGTTGTGGAGTTGGGGGGGGGGGCGAGTTTTATACATGCGACAAAGTGGTCTGGTGGTCAGACTTAAGAGCGTGAAGCCCGACGAGTGAAGACTACCGTGAATGAGGGCGCACCGAAATCTCTAGAACATTGCGGACTGGTGGAATCTAGAAGGAACTGAAGTGGGGCCGAATAGCCATGCGATACGGATTTTATTGTAAATATTGGGCCTGTCAAGTACAAACAAATAATGTATAACATAATTCAATAGATTTTAATATACTGTTGAAAGGGGCTGATTTTAGTTTTTTGATTCCATTAATTTCTTTGAGGTAATTTTAAATTGTACTGATTGCATTTATTAATGGCAAATAGCAAGAGAGGTCAATTTACTGCGTGATATTGAGACGAGAGTACTTTCTTTGTAAGTATTGTAAATACATTAGGGAATTATAGTTAACTCTTTTATTTAAGTAACGAACTTGGTCAAGCCCACTGACTTTGAGAAATTGTAACAGTAGTTTTGCTCGCTCGGCTTCCTTCAGATGACTGGTTCAAGCATTAGACGGCCTGTTACTCCAACCAACTCAAGCTACGGCGTATCCTGAGTTGCACGGAGGGTTGTCTGGACGTATGATTCCCGCGGGCGAAAAAGCGCCACTCGAAGATGAAAAACGGTACGAAGAACGGGTGTTCGGACGCCACGAACGCAAACTGATGTACTTGGCAGTGCTGGTGTGGGAAAAGGAGAGGGTGGTTTTTTAATTAAAATTTCAGATAGACTGGGAAGCAACACACAGAGTGGAAGGGAGTGCAGACCCCCGCGAGCTGTCGTACGGAGAGATTTATCGGGACACAGAGCCATTTCCGTCCACACCCCTTCACACACACCACCGAGAGGTTTCGGGCGCGTCATCCTGGCGACCGCTACGGACTGGCAGGGGAGGAACAGTGAGATCGCGGAAGCTGCAGTGAGCGCAGTTATGCCCTTAAGGGGTACACTTCCCAACATCTTGCATTTATCAATTTTTCTGCGTAAGTTTTCTATATAAGAATTCGCGATTTTTTTCATGACAGACTTTTAATATAGTCAATTCACGGTTACTTAAAACTTTTATGAAGTCATTATAAAGCTCTACTTCCAGGCTACTCCTACGCCTCATGCAAAGATTAAAAATATCTAGTATATTACACAAAAGAGACAACCAACCACATTGCATTCATGCGCACTCAGTTCAATCATATTATGCATGAGAACTATTCCTTACTAGGCATTACCAACACACCTAATTTCTCACTGTTTTTTTTAATTCATATCAATCATAAATAAAATACTGTTAAATATAAAAATTGCTATACTGGACATGTTTAGGAAACAACCAAATTCTGTATTCTAGGGTTATTTTTCAAAGGTTTGATTCAAAAAGTGTGAAGTAACCGCGGGTAGGCCGATACTATAACCCGTTCTCGAACTTTATGAAATTGTTACAGCTTCCATACTTTATAAATTTTTAACTGGTGACAGCCGAGAATAAAAGGTGATTATTTCTTACGGACGATCATATAAACAATACTAACAACAGCAGTCAAGCAATAATTCGTTTAAAAAAATTTTTTTTTTTTTGCTTTGTCGAGTTACTTAACACAAAATAAAATTTCAACGCAGGCTGCGGAGAAAAATTCAAAAATTCAAGACGGCGGGAACTTATCCCCTTAAAAGCGAAAGAAAGGGTAAAGAGCGCATGCCAGCTGCACTGCAAGTAATCAATGGAAGTGTCAAAACCGCGTGGTTTTCACCAATGGTAAACGCATTATTGAAATAACCTCATTGAAATTTTAACACACTTCCTCGGAACGAGCTTCAGTGCAGCCAACAGATATTCCATTTACAGGAAATTATTATTTTTTATTTAAAGTCAAAGTAGATTAAAGTAAAAAAATCCACATCACTGTCTACGTGACTTAACTCAGTAATTCTACGGCATATACGTACCGGGGTCAGCGAGCAAATCGCCTTATCGATCACGGCCACGGCAGACCCGCCATATCTTAAAGACGCATTCGGAAATCAAACATGATTAACTGCTGTCACTGTTGTCATGTCTGTAACTACAATCGAAAGTAGCTAAATTAATCATTTACCTTTTTTTAATCCCACGTGAGAAAAAACAGGCAGAAATCAATCTATACCTACTTCAGAAATTCTATCCAGTATAGGTGTGGGTCAAAACAAGATTTTATTTGTACTGAAAACTACCAAAAATTCAGTACAGAAGAAACGCAACTCAAGAAAGTATCGAAATGGGATGGGAATCTCTCTACTTCTACCTATGATTTGAAATATGTCCATCACTGGAAAATTTCTTGACATACTCCCATTGGCTCTAGCTACGAGTGGAGAGGATTGGGCGGCTCTTACATCGAGATCTTGAGAGCCAATGAAGGTGAAGCGAGGTGAGTACGGTGCAGTGTCGGAATGCAAAAGCGGGGAAAACGGGAGATTAGCGCGATTCCCCGTAAGAAAATCCGGGAACGGCCAAGTAATCGACACAACGGTTTACGACCAATCGAACCAGGTTCGCCTTGGTGGGAAGCGAATTATCTAACTGCTGCGCCTGGCTACAAAGATCATTTAATTTTATCACAACCGCCATATCGCACTCTTCGCTATATTACTGATTTAAGCTTCAGGAAAATAGAAATTACCTCAAATAGGCCAATATTTTTTATCTCCCTTTCCAATAAAAAAAAATCTGACCTATTAACCTACAATTATCTGACAAATAATTTAATAAAAAAAATTATTTTCAGAAGTATATTGGATTAATAGTAACATAATAATTATATCTGATACCTTAGCGACCAATGGTGCTCCTCGCTTAAATTACAGTTTAAATTACTTCACAGACAAACTCCTTGGAAGAAATCGCAGAAAACGCTACCTTCAGACTGCGAAGAACATGGGTTCGACCCTAGGTAAGGCAATTTTTAGATGTAAGTTTAGCATGGTTTATTATGTAACCCGCTGCCCGACAGGCTTTTTGTATTAAATGAGGGGCAATATGAAAACAATTTTTATCTTACCTCGATAGAATGTTAGGCTTTCCTTTCTTATTTTCTACGAGAGGTTCTGGATCCGGAGCTGAAAACCACATGTCGCCTCGCCTGCACGTCTAGCGGTGACGTCACTCAGTATTGTACCAGGCGACAATGGAAACGATGACAGTTAGGAGTAGTTAACAATGTAGGTTAGTAGCACAGTTCCGCTTCACACGACCCATCAAGTAGTTATTCCCTCTGCTCTTCCTTTTCGACTAAAAGTTGACCTTGCTCTGCAGTTTACTTTGCTTCTCCGCTACAGCATGGGCAGAAAACTATTGGGTTTGTTATTCGTCAATGAAAAATATTGCCCCAAAGATCCTGAACAATTTTAATGTGTGGCTAATTTGTGGAGAGAGCGCAGTGTCAGTTACATCTGAAGAATTACTATGACGAATCACAATTATGTTTCCTGCTATATCTGTTAATGCTTTTTTCTGATTTTGGAAGTTTTATTACTATGCACAACACAAGCCAACAGAAAACGACTTTTAAAAAAAATTAACGGGACACAAATATGTATAGGCAGCAATTGAGATATTAGAAGTCGTTAAAACGTATATAAACAAACAAAAAAAAAAAAAAAAAAAAAAAAAAAAAAAATTAACAAACAAAAGTAAACTTGAAAGAAAGCCAAAATGGAAATAAGTCAGGAAAATATAATATCCTAGTCGATAAAATAACAAAGATTTAAATTTAAGAATGTTAAAATAACAAGTAAATAGATCGAAGTAAATAACAACAGTAAATAGATAGAAGATGGACAGTAATCGAAGAAACATTAACAAAGGAAATAACACCAGAAAAATTTACAATAGAGTATCGATATAAGTAAAACAAATTTAAACGACACAATGACAAAACGCAACACAGTCAGCACAAGAGACAATGCCACGTGAATCTGTTTGACTCGTATCGGTATTGAACTGCTTTGTTTTTATTATGTTTTCTTCTTTAGGTTTCTTTAATTGTCACTGTCGTTTCTCTTTGTTATATTTATTGATCAACTTTTTCGAATGCGATAGGTACTGTTTCGTGATTTTAATATTTTAAACCTAAAATCGTTGCTATTTAATTGATCAGGATAAAATATTTTCCTGATTTCTTTTCACCGAGAGCGTTTTCTGTTGTGATTTTCGTAAATGTATATTTTCCACAAGTCGTACCCAAATGCTCCAGGTACTAGTGGGTATTTCTACTATAGGCTGTACACGGTGAACAACGTATTTTGTAAACTGTGCCGATTCACTCGTCCTGACGCGTAGAAGGTTGCCTGATCACACAACAACTTAACCATCACATTAATCCACCTTGTGCGAGTAACTATAGCCTACCACACCGTTAATACGAGAGTACATCAAAAAGTAATTGTCCCTATTTTATCACTCAGAAAAAAATAATCGTACCTCGCAGCAACGTATGTATCCGCTAGTTTGTAGTTACATCAATACATGGCGCATAGGTGCACAAGTCGGTAAAACAGAATCTGGGCTAGAGATGAGCTTACACGATTTTTAAGAATAACAGTGACAGTTACATATATCGGTGATTTTGCCACAATGACTACGACAGACTATAACACTAGCAGTGTTAATTTAAAAAAAAAAACAGTGTTACTATATGAATTTATAAGAAATTATCCCTCGGAACAGCGTAATATTCTGAAATGATGTCCCTATCGAAAATGCTTTTTGTTGCTACGTGGTATTCTGTCTTCAGTGACACACTCGTATAATTTAATAATAATAATACAAAAGTTAATTTCATTGCTGTACCATCTATTTTTCTAAATAATGGTTCGATGCATCTGCTATAACAAAATTGTACACAAAAATATTATGTTGTTACATATTATACTGCTGTGGTTTTTATGGTTTTTAAAAAAAGTATACTAAAGCGAATATAACAAAAATTAAATTAAAGCAATTTACATGAAGATAAATTATTCTCGTTTTATACAGAAGCTTTTTTATTTTACTGAATGGATAATATGCTTAAAAATAATGTACTCTCCATCTCTTGACAAACACGCAACTCCAGTAGAAGGCTAGACTGGCTGTGACACGACTGACTGTCAAAGTATCTCAGGTAGCTGACATGAACTGTGACAGACAGGCGAAGCAGGTATCACAAAACCTGTGAACGCTATTCGTCTAGTGGCAGGGCACCCGAATTAGGACACTCGTATGCAAGCAACCAGAAAAATAAAGACGACAGGAAAAGATGGCGGCAATACCTGCATATGCTATGCAAATTCAAAATATGAAGATAACCCCTATATACATATAGTAAATAAAAAGTTTTATAATTTACTGAAACTAGAACTAGACAGATAAATTTTCAAGTTAGGATGACTGTTTCACTGTAAAAACTCGTTCTCTCACAATTTATAAACGCAACTGTTGATGTCGCGTACCTCTGCGATAAAGCCTCGTGTTTATATTAGGTCACGCGATATTATCGTTCTGATTCTCAAAAATTATAGGCGACTGTAATTGCAATTTAAATAATTAATGTTGCGTGTAACTTCAGTGCGTCTATTTTGTACTTATTTGCTGTACACTCATTGCATGCACGGCGAATCAAATATAACTTCAATGTAATTAGCAAGGTCATTATTATAAATAAATGTGTATTTACAAAAGCTACAGCTATGTTGAGCACTTATACGTGATTTACACAAACAATCAATTCTGTCTGAATCGTCCAGAATGAGAACACGAAAACTTTGAGTGACAGGTTGTCTCCTTACTCGTTTTTCTACTGCAGCCACAAGGGAAAGCAGAAGAAAAAATTGAAAATCAATAAGTTAACCACATATACGTATATTTCGCTTTCGTGTTGTTTATTTTCACGTTTGGTTTATTCGGTCACATTATTATAGTTTACGTAACTAAAATTTATTATTTTCTGATAAATGATTCTGATACCCTATATGTCACTTAAACTTATCTATTTAAGTCGTGGTGGCTATTAGAAAATCTGCAATTTCAACGGTCAAGGCTCCTCATCTCGTACGCTCATTTCGTATGCCAGCTCTAGCGAGTGCAGCGTGGCGGTTTCCGGAAAGCAGAATTCATATGCGAAAATAACCATTCGAATTTGTTCGAATACGAGCGCTCGAAGTGTAATTTCGAGCATAGTAGTATGTTGCGACAGTCGCAAAATGGCGAAACTACTGAACGAGTGGTCATGCGAGGAGGTGCACGCGGTTATGCGTTTGCTGTGGGCAGAAAAGACAGAACCTGTCAACATTCACAGGAGGATTACGTCTGTATACGGTGAGAAAATGATGTATATCCAACAAGTTCGGAACTGGTACCGTGAATTTGCAGAGGGTCGACTAATGTGAAAGACGAGGAGCGGAGTGGCCGCCCATCAACATCAGGCAGTGTCTTAATGGCATTAATGAAATGGTACGGGAGGATACACATGTGATGCTGAAACAGTTAGAGGTGCACTTTATAATCTTTCACATGGAAATGCGTAGGACGTTGTCGAGTAACGCCTCGGCTACCGGAAAATGCGAGCCTGGTGGATCCCCAAACAACTATCCGACCAACAAAAGCTCGAGTCGTTGAGGGTGACACCTTTCTGTCACGCATCGTCACAGGTAATGAGATGTGGGTGCACCACTTCGATTCAGAGTCAAAAATGAAAAGCATAGAATGGAAACATCCGAAGTAAACAACACGCATTAGGTTTACGACAGTCGCAAGATCAGGTAATGTGATGGCAACCATCTTTTGGGACATTTATGGAGTACTCCTTATTGATTCCATGGAGCGTGGTCCGACTGTGAATGCGGCTACGTATCAGGATACGCTATTCAACGTCGACGGCCTGGTCTTCTTGCACTACGAGTGGAGTTGTTTCACGATAATGTCATGCCTCTTTCGCCCGTACAACAGTCTTACTACATATATGACACTGACAATGTGTTCCCATCCACCAGACAACACTCACTTGGCAACTTCGGACATTCATCTGATTGGCATGATGAAGAAACATCTACAGGGCAAGACGATTTTCCAGCGACGACGAAATGAAAGACGAAGTGGTAACTTAATGAGCAAGACGCCACTTTCTATAGATAGGGAATGGAAAGCCTCATTTTACGCTATGACAAACGATTAAATAAACTTGGCGATTATGGGAAAATAACGGAATGGCCCCAAAATAAAAAGGTGCTTTGTATCTTGGTCTCTCCACAAAAAAATTGGGAAACTTACTTTTTGCTTTCCCTCGTATATCCTCAGCTATCCAAAACCACCAAACAAGATAACAATACAACGCAAAACAATGGGAAATCTGAGTTTCCTTAGCATGGGCTGAATTGCACACTGGCGACTGGAAATTAAGCCCCCAATTTACAGTGACATCTCGTTAAGAACGTATAAGTCTCATGCAAGTTCTCGCGTCCCAAGTTCCTAATTGTGTAAACCACTTAGGAACTACAGAGTTTATCGACCTCTCAGGACTTTTTTTTTGTGAGAATAGCCACCAGGAACTTTCTTCTTAACGAGTAGAATGGGCGCGATATGGTACAGAAGACGGAAGGGAAACAGCGGAAGAGGACAAAGATAAGCAAAGAAATACTTGGAAGAGAGGGAGTATGGTGTCGGCGACCCCTGGACACAGCTCACAACGGGGTTCAGTTACGCCCCGCACCCAGTCTCGCGCAAGATGGGGTGGAAACAATGGGATGAGCGCAAGACCCCGTAAAATAAACACAGCCGAAGAAAAAAGGAAAGAGAAATGTGAAGAATAAAGAGAGTTCAAACGGCGTAGAAAAAAAGGGGAAAGATTCATTTAGAAACACTGGTGAACGACTATAAATCGAGAATGCTAAGACATTAAGACCTTCCGTTCCACACGGCAAAGCCAGTCCAGTTCGGAAAATTCCCACTCAAAACCAAACAGTAAAGAGGGGAGAAAAGAGAGAGAGAGAGAGAGAAGTAGGAAAAAGGGGGAAAGACGTGTGTTGGGAGAAAAAGTGCGAACTACCGCACGAAAGTACGGCCATTTAATCAGCTAGACGACGCACTGTCTGGAATCGTATAATGGCCACCAGTTCGCCTTCCCAATTAAATATATTTTCGTTTGTCTACGACCAAATGCTGTTTCAGCAATTTTCTGGAGAACTGCAGTCGCGGCGAGATTCCGCATATAGACGGACCCCCCCCCNAACACACACCTAGACCCGTGAGTGGCATTAAACACCATTTCCTGGCGAAGTATTGCAGCAGGGTCTTGAAGCGGATGAACCGCGTCCGTATTTGTGAAGTACCCGGAACATCGCAATTCTTGTCGCCAGTGAAAAATTGTGATCGTGTTTAATTTTATTGCTCTTCAACAATAATACCCACTGTGAGATACTGATTCTACGACATAGCTGAACAGACCTTGTACTAACTCTACGATGAAACACAAATGCAGCTCCCTGCGAATTTTTCCTTGCAATGCAGCATTTGTTGTTCCTGCTAGGATTCTTGTTTGCTGCCTAGCGTGTATTTTATAATCGGAAATTAGTTTACAGATGTAAAAATCATCCTTATCGCTCCTTCGCAAGAAAAGTGACAAATCAGAAAACAGTCATTTTACAGGAGAGCATAACATTGGAAAAATTACATGTACTTACAATTTACATACCAAACATAGTAAAATTCCTATAATTTTTCAGAAAAGTTAATATGAAATCCATGTTAAATAAGATATGACTCAAATTCTATAGTTCGGTAACGACCAAACACAAAGTAAGCTACAAATACTTATTTAAGACCTAATTTTTATTTATGGCTAACCCTCATTCGTATCCTTAAGAGATTAATACACTATGGTATTTGGTGTACTATTTCTGTCATCAAACATTTGTAAAGTGGTACATTTAAATGGTTTGTGGTTATTTAGCATAATTTATGTAAACCTCTGCTGTGGTTCAGTCGGCAGGGAACGACTAGCATCTGCCCTCACTTTCACGAGTTCGATCACAGGTGTCTACAAGAGTACACTTCAAAATACCTTGCTTTTCTGGTCAGCAATTAGGACCGAATTCAGTAATGCATGATCTGGGATGAAACTGGCTAAGTGCCGTCGTATACTTGCAAACATCGACCGGCTGAAAAAAAAAGTTACTTATTTTCCCATATGTGACTTTACGTATCAAAACAATATAAGTTGTAATATTGCGGTGAAATCACACCGCCTTCTGTGGTGTTCGCTGTCAGTTATCGTTTTAATTTGAACCCAGGAGGTTAAATTAAACTTCCTTGCTTTGAACGACTGTATTGATGAACGTCAATTCTTTAGTGTCTGTGCTACAACCTACCAATGACTTCCATAAACTTATTTCTGCACACTTGCGCTCATGAGTGGAAGCAATTACAACCTGAACACAAGTTTCGCAGTCATCGTACAGAAAAACTCGAATCCAAGGCTTTCATTTACCATTACTCGATTCCATGAAAAATAATAGGTACATATGTCGATAAATGTTTCCCATTCTTCTTTAAGATTTAAAAAAAAAAGTGCGCTTAAAATTCATTTTTTAATGATTTTCTACGGAGATTTTTATGCAAAAGTTATTTAGCGCATGTAATGCCATTTTTTTTTTTTTTTACATATTTTACACAGTAATTTAGAAAATAATACTCGTTTATTTTATTTATGTTTAAATTATTTTTCTATTTATTGGTTTTGGCATATTTCCCGGAAATGTAGTTACGTAACAGGACAATAGTTGGCCTAATATATCCAAGCAAAAGTTCGAGAGGCACGCCTCTGTGTGGGAAAAAAAAACACGTTTGAAATTAGGTTGTAGTAATCGGTTAAGATAAAGCTTGGTTTTGAATTATAACATAGCGAAATAATTTTAATGAAACTAAACTACAGCTTGTGGCTTGGGAAAAAAAGTCTGTTGAAAATAACATTACTTACAGCAAAATTATTGTAGAGAGATACGAAAGGGTAACTGACGCCCAGCAAGTGGTGGAGGGTCTCTACCGACAACGAAGCACCTTGTGACTCTCGCGCGGCAGGTAGCACGCTTCGCTGGCTACAGTCACCAAGTCTGCCGAGGAGGCGACGTTGCGTGAACTGAGAAGCAGGACAGTGCCTACTCCCCGATATGTAAATCTTCCTATCAACGTTTCTCAAACTGCAACACGCAAGTTGCTGGACAAGTTTGTGTACGTGTCGCTCGGGTACTCATAAGAGGACAGGCGCGCTTGGCTGTAGCCCTCGCCCCAGAGACGAGCCCGCGTGTCTTGTTGTCACGCCGTTGGCCGCCTCCGTGTCATGTCGTCCGCAGTCCGCTGGGTGTCGCCACACGGTTGGCAGGCAACATGGCGAGAACCCCAGAAGCTCCACCGCTTCTCCTCTGCACTGTTGTCCGCCTATCGCGTATATCGCACCCCCACAAGGTCACACGGGTGGACAGCAGCCTCCGTGTATTCCGCATTGATGTGACATACTCTTAGAGGGGAACCAAATACACTCCCAAGACTGAAAAATTAAAATAATATATATAATTAGTTAATCTTTATTGCGGTTACAGATGCAACAAAAACACGGGGAAAATATTATTGATTAAAACATATATGTTAAGATATGCCTTATGCCCTGACAGTCCTCGTTTTCACATATTTGATCTGAAAAGTAAACTACAGTGAAACAAAAATAAATGCAAGATGGTTGGAATACTATCCCCTTTGGAGCGGTAAAGGCAACCTTGGTAAGCGCATCGAATGCCTGGTCGTCTTTACATAGAAGGCATTGAACTGACGTGCAATCATTTTCTCGTTGAAACACCTCATATAATTTTCAGTAGTGTGTCATTTTATGGTGTAATAATAAAGACGAATGTGAGCTCCATGTCGCTGCGATATGTAAGTAGCCTTTGACGGAAGTTACATACCTAAAAATGATAGTGAAGCACTCGTATCAACCCTTTTTTCAATTTACAGAAATACACACCAGACACGGAAATAGAAAATGATATTCGTACACTCTAAGAAATTATTCTTAAATTTACTATACGAGTGCATTACGTAGAGAAAGTGCGAATGTTCAAGTTATTTCCTATATATTCATGCTAGTGTTCCTACATTTACTCAGGGAACAGCCAAATACGTAGGAAACTTCCCAATTTTGCATAGTAGCGACGCTAAACATTCCTTATATTTAGCCAGATGTGTGGTATTTCCATACGATATATGGGTTAGAAACTTCTAATTCAGTTTAGGAAGTTAGAAAGAATTTTTTTTTAGTGTGTAAGCAGACCTCGCTCAGCAAAACTGAAATTTTTTTTAATAACAACTATAGGAATGAACCTGTGCCCTCTGTGTGCCTAGGCACTAGTCCACTGACTTCACGCTGCAAATACACCCTTAGGCCACCTATGACCTACTCGCACATATTCTCCAAAGGTCGCTCGGCGGCACTCTGTACTCGACTCGTGACCGACACTCGTGCTTGCTTGCTAGACACCACTGGCACAGCTGGCCCACACTCTCGACACCACTCCCTCGCTTTAAAATATGTCACTATTTTCTCGCTGATGTCCGACTTCGAGATAAAGCTGTGGCGCCTGGGTGCTTCTGGAAAGTGAACACTCGCTGCCTTCAGTGCCGCATTACACAACGCACACATGCCACACCATGCGGGAGCTCGCCACACACCCGTGTTTCTCATTTTGTACCATGCTTCCGGCCGTGAGGGAAAGTAAGACAATCTTCACCACCAACACCCTCTAATAGTCTATTCGCGGAATCTTCACAAATTTTCAATTAAACCTTTTAAAAAATCACCCCATGTATGATATGTTTGGTTGTTCCTAAATAGGGCCTATGTCACGTATCACAATCGTTTTATACTTCAGTTTACATAGAAGTATTTTATTTTTTGTTAAACTGAACTTTCACTTACATTTTATGTGTAAATTACAATATTTCATGTATGATTAAATATAAATAAAACACAGGGGAAAATAGGTGTGTTTGTAACGCCTAGTAAAAAATAGTTCTTATGCAAAACTTTATTAAACTGAGTGCGCACGAATGTGGTGCGTTGTCCTTTAGGTGTAATTTTCCAGATTCAGTTAAGCTTTGTTTGCATGCGGCGGATGAATATTCTGGAAGTATAACTTTAGTAGGGCTCCAGAAAAGTTGGAAGTAACCGTGAATGGACTGCTTTATTCGACCAACCCCTTCAATTCCGAAACCACTGGTTTCCTGATTTGCACGTGTCATTTAACATGGCAGAGGTGTGTAAATACTAGCAACCAGAAAGTGCAACTAAATCTTTCAAACAATGATAATGTACAATTCTGTCTAATTGAAACTTTTTGAGAATTATAAGTTATCTGATTACTTTAATTTTGGGAATTTCGAAGTTCAAGGTCACAGGTGTAACGGTCATTAGCGACGCAGACCACATATGAGATAGACAGTCTCAAATTTTAAGTCGGACAGGGATGACAGCGAGAGCACTGTGATGCATGGCTGGCATAGCAGCGAATTCAGAGAAATTCAATATGGCCGCCTCCACAAGAGAATGGCATGGTAACAGCGAAAATTCAACATGGCCAACTTGGGTCTTGTACGTACCTCCTGACTCCTTGCGTTTGTCAGTGCACTGAAGAAGTACATCAGATACTGAAAACCGTAATGATGTTAAATTGAAACACATTAAACACGCCAGTTTGAGGCCTGGTCTGGCACTATTTAGCCCAGTTCGTAATATACTAGTTTTAGACTACTCGCCTCCCACCTAGGCGAACCGGGTTCGATTCCCGACAGGGTCGCTTCCGGATTTTCGCATGTGGGAATCGTGTCGGGTGATGCCATTGGTTGGCTGGTTTCCTCGGGGATTTCCCGTTTCCCCCGCCCTTGCATTCCGGCGCTGCTCCATATTCACCTCACTTCACACTCATCGGCTCTCAAGACCTCGATGTTAAGAGCCGCCCAAATCTCTCCCCTTCACTACACCAAAGTAGATTATTTTATTAACTTGTAGTGCTCTAATACCTGTATTTTCCACTCGGCCAGCACCTATTCGGAAGCCATTGTACAGAGTAGCAGCAGTTAGGATTATGTGTGGTTTGGGGTATGATGGTGCAGTAATAACCACGTGCTAGGGGTAGTGTCGCCGGTGACTACGTGGACCGCTAATTGTCCCCTATGGCCACCACCGCCGCAGTAATTACTTCACACTGCGCGAGGTAGAAAAATACCTGCAGTTCGGCGCGGACTATGCGCAACTACAGTAACCCACCGCACTCAGCATCAGGGTGGCTTTGAGTGTGGCTGTGTGGCGTCATATCATGGTGCTCACGGACAAACAAGACATTTTCGGAGACAAGTACGACGCCCCTCATAACAATAAAAAAATATATATATAAAAAAAGGGGGGGGAGAGAAGTTTGAGGTAGAAAGAAATTCTGTAAGTAATTACGCACAGTGGTGGGGTGGTACTGTGGTGATCATCGTCTTGGAAGTAGCTGAGGTTAGGCTTTTATCGGGTCTTGTGAGTGAGGAAATAGGTTTACTCATCAATGCCAACGGATAATGTACACAGAAGCGCTAGAACCTACAATAAGGAAGAGATACAGTGAATTGTTCAAAACTCTTTATTGAAAGCACTGTTGAAATTTTAGAATGCCAGGCGCTGTGCACAGTGCATTGCGTTAAGATCCGGTCCAAGAAAACCAATGCTAGGCAGAACTGACACCCAACTACAAAACAGCTATAGGCTGTTCACGGTAAAGTAAGCACTTTTGAAGCCATAGTTATTTTTCCTTTCAGCCATTTTTCATCCTTTAGCTACAGTTTTAAATAAATTTTGCAGTGTAAGTAATAAACACAGTGTATATATTCCACCACACTCGGAAATTAACGTCTAATGCTTTATATATATTTTTTTTTAATATATTTTTTTTATTGACTATTATCCCAAATGAGAAGACTCAAAAGAGCTCACTTTACCGTGAATAGCCTATAGAGGAATTTCTTAGATGGTATGAACCCTCAAGGTCACCGAGATGCCGAGACCAAAGTCATTAGAGACTATTGAAACCAACAGGTCAATATTAAGGAAATTATATATGGCGGCTGTCAGACTTGAATGACTAACAGAGTTGTATTAACTGCATAATTATTTCAAAACCATTTTCTTTAGTTTTAAATAAAATATTGGTGTTTTCAGAGTAAAATATTACTAGCACAAAATAAATTGATATTGAGGTCAAACATTAACAAATACGAACTTTAATAAGACGCACAGAAGAGCGGGAAGACACGGCAAGCTAAATGCACGTTTAAGAATAACAGCCATCTTGTAGAAATCCAGTGCTGCTACCACCGGACCGGAATGACGGAACATGAACTGTTTAATTACAAACAGCCACCTTAAAATCATGGAATTACATACCGATTTCATGTGCTGGCACTCTATACGTTTTTACTTCTCCGAAACACTCCTTACATCCCTAAATTAAGGAAATAATAGTTATTACGGTTGTGATGTGTGATGAAATCGGTGCAAAACTGGTTCGATTAAATTACCAAAATAATAAACTTGTATAAACGCTACTTGGCTAAGCAAAAATACACTATAATACCTACTGATTACACTAGACTCTGAAAAAATTTCTTTGTTTACTTGGTGATCTTTGTCACTTTACTAACAGACTCTGATATAGCAGGTATGTATCTTGTAAAGGGAACTATGCATTAATTACTATGAATCTCGTTTTGCTGCCTGACCAGTACAATAAAACGGAAAAATTTAGATGCAACTCTTGTCACTCAATAAATGAAGCTACCAATACAAAATTATTTTCTTTAAGTCAATTTGTTGGTGAAGAGGTATGAAGTAATGTAGGGGAGAGGAAGGTTGCTGACAATTAACCGTCTGCCACATTGGTAGGCATCTCATTCTTGTTTCGGTCCATAAGAAAGCACAACGCGAATGTTTTTGAAGTATGTTAAATTAGTTATAACCATTTTTATCGCATAACTATAAGTCATTTAAGTAAAATTATGTAAGTTTTAATAGGGATTGTTTTTCTGCGTCATATATTTGTTATAACTTTTATCTGATAACTTTCATCTGATAACTTTCATCTGATAACTTAAAGTAATTTTACGCAAAATGTAATAACTATTACTAAAGTAATTGCTGATATTTGTACTTTCATACAAAAAGCGCATAATAAAGGAAAATGGCATGCGCGGCATTTGGCTGTAGCAAGTAGAAAGCAGAAGAAGCAGACGGTGAAAGGAATTATCAATAAAGTCACTTCTCGGAGTTGATTTAAAATAATTTATTCGTTGAGAACTTGTTTTATTTTACAAGTATGTATGTGTTTATAATGAACGTGCTTTTAAGTAGGTGTAGGCCTACTCATTCTAGCATGTAAAAGTGATGTACACTTTTCTTTTTAATTCGTCCATCTCATATGCGTAAAGGTGGGTTTACACGCTACGATAAATCGTAACGATGTGATTGTAACAATTTATTGTTATAAATAAATCGAAAGAGTGAGTACTGAGTGCATGCAACGATTTCTTGTCCAATATTCATTGTCGACCTCGGTACAACTCAGTCAGCTGTTGCGATGGAGGAAGTACTGTTGTGGTCTTTATATGTTATTTGTTTAGCGAGAAAAGTGAAAAAGTCGCGAAGACCAAGAAGAAAGTGGAGTCGCCAGTGGTTGCTGAGCAAAAGGGCGTTTTCTCATATCAAGTTATTGAAAGAGTTGCGAAATGAGCCCAATGAATGACGGAATTATTTGAGAATGGATGAAGAGACTTAGGTTGAGTTGTTAAGTTTAGTTTCTCCATTTATTGTGAAAAATGATACTGTTTTGAGAACAGCGATATCTCCTCATGAAAGACTCTCAGCTACCTTACGATTCGTTGCCACCGGAACAAGCTTTAAGGACATGGAATTTTCAACTGTCATTTCTAAACCAGCTCTCTGCATAATAATCCCGGAAACCTGTGAGGCTATCTACAAAGTATTAAAAAAATTCATACAGGTATGTCAATTAACAGTTTTTTTATACTTTTAATCCACATACAATACAAACATTATAACTAAATGTAATACAATATTAAGTAAATAATCATAGAATATGTTTAACACATGGAAATATCCTGCTACACCTCGAAATTTGAAAAGTAGGTAGAAACATTGTTTTCCATTGATTGGCTGAGATTTATGTTACTTGAACTTGACATGTTGTTTGAGTAAGTGGATTGTTCAGTTTTGGGTTGTTGAGGATTAGATTGTTGAGATTCGGGTTGCTGAGTATCGGGTTGTTGATAATAATTGGTATGTTGAGAATGGGGTTCTTGAGAATTGGGGTGTTGAGTTAGATTGTTGAGAATTGGGTTGTTGAGATTCGGGTTGCTGAGTATCGGTTTGCTGAGTATCGGGTTGTTGTTAATTGGTATGTTGAGAATTGGGTTGTTGAGAGTTGGGTTGTACAGGTTTGTATGTTTGAGAGTTTGGGAGTATCGTGTTTGAGAGTTTGGGAGTATCGTGTTAAGCCGTTGAACGTTATTGGATGGACGAGGATTGTGTTGTTGAGGGTAGGGTATCTGAAGGTAAGAGTGTTGATGGTCTGATATTTGATAGTTGTATGGTTCGGGGTAGGGTTGTTGAGGGTATAGTTGAGGGTTAAATTGTTGATAGTCATTATTTTAGAATGAACGGTGTGGGTGACTGTTCATTACTTTAAAATCTTTGGTGAGTGCTTCAAGTTCCCCCTCAAAAATCACGTCATTAATGAGTTTTCGAGCGAATACGGGAACGTAGCTTATGGGCTATATACTTTCCGTAGGCTTCGAATTCATCATCAGGACGAATAGCTTTTAGATGCTGTCCCGCTAGCTGTATCACCTCATCTGTCGGAGTCAAGTTCTTTTTCCGCTTTGGCCGCAGTACACTTGGTGATGTAGTTGATCCATCATCTCCTGGTGTTGGCAGAGCCGATGAGGTGACCTCTCGTTGATGGAATTGTTCTAGATCCGTAGATTCAGAATCTTCCTGAAACCAAATAGAACATATATTTTCAGTTCCCACAAAACGTACAAGAATATAAGGCTATAGCAGATGAATATAACAGAAAATGGCATTGGGTAGATATACAACTTGGGTAGAAAAACAAAATTGTTCGTGTCTGTCTGTCGAAAGTAATTAAATATGGTTTGCTTTTTTTTTTTGTTCCTGTTCCCTAAAAAAGCAAATGAGTCGTTGAAAATCGCTTCAGATTTTGAAGAGAAATGGCAGTTTCCTCATTGTTTGGGTGCGATCTATGGCAAACATGTCAGGATTGTTCCACCGATAGATAGCGGCTCCCATTACTACAACTACAAAAAGACACACAGTATAGTCTTGATGGCTATAGCAAACGCCCAGTGCGAATTTATATATTGTGATGTAGGAACGAACGGTAGAATATCTGATGGAGGTGTGATAAAGAACACTCTTTTCTACGAAAAAAACTCGTAAATAACCAATTGGATATTCCTGAACCTGAACCAGTTACCTTCGATCTTGATCTGGAATATATTTTTGTGGGGGATGATGCCTTTGCATTGCGTCCTGACCTTATTATGCCTTGCAATTGGGATTAACTTAATAACGAGAGAAGAATATGCAACTATCGCATATCCAGGGGGCCTATTCTAAGTTTTCGTTCCGACGAAAGAAAGTTGGATCGAAACAATTTCTCGTTCCAACCTACTATTTGGTATTCTAAGTTTAAAACGACGGTAGTTTGACGTCACGATAGGAATCGGGACGTATCAACTGCTCACGAGCAGTCAGCAGGCTAGAATTTCGTAGTTAGCCAATATGGCGGGCGTCGGTATTAAATGTGGCCGTGTATTTCAATGACACGGAAATAAATATTGTGTAGCATAAAGTCAGTGCAGCACGTGTTTGTGTTGCATGGAGTTATAATTTTCCTACGCATACATTTACGATACAAATAAGCTTGCATCACACACGTCCGTCCTTCTTAAACATTGTGCACAACATGATGCAGACTATTTTAGGCGTGGGATGCTATTACAAGCGCGTAAATGTACGAATACGTAATTGTAAATATTTAACCAATGAACTCCTATTATCTTAGGACGTACATCTAGATCCACATTTATTCGTTCCTTACATAGCATGTGTTCGATGGGCGAGTGGTTAAGTTAAGTGCTTCGCAGCACAGTTTTGCGGTCGAAACTCCCCACAGCTTAATTTTTTTTTTGTTTAAATATGTGAAATAGAATTACAATAGAATAACAAAANATTATGTTATATGTGGTAACAACATTTTTTTTAAAGGGCAAGCTTATAAGCTGCGTGCATTTGTATTTTGTCACCTAATAGCCTACAGTTTGGAATGTTAATTTTAAAATTGAAGGATAAAATTTGATAGGTAGGTCTTATGTACTTTAAGTAAAACGGATCGTGATTAACTTTAAATATTACGAATATGAATATATTCTGCAACAAAATGACAATTCCTTGCATTGATTCCAGAAAGAAGAGACTAATAAATTCCACATCATTTAATAATTTTAAAACTAACTTTGAAGTCAAAATGAATAACACAAATACATTCAAAATCTACGTATTCTCCTTCTGTACAAAATAAATATTTTCTGCGCTGAAAGATTATCGGCGTTTTAAAAACCATAGGCTTATATGTGGTAAAAAGGGAGGGAAGGTTATTTAATTCACACCAAATTCAATGCCTGTCGCGTAAGAGATTAGCAATACTGTAATAATATATCAACCAGAGAACGCCAGTGACTCAGTCAATGTTACTTATTTTATATTTATTCAAAATTATCACCTTCCATGGCTCCACAGTACACTTCAGCGGACACCAAGGTTAGGAATATTAATATAATCGTTTTAAGATGTGTACATTTCTTTGTTATTCAGGACAGCGTGAAATCTATATTTAAAATCTGCTAACTTTCCTTTACTTAACCTTGGCGAAATATTTTCTTTTCCACAAACACAAATGGTTTGCTAAACACCCGGGCCACGTCCTTAATAAGTAAACATCTATATCTCACGAAGGTAAAAAAATGTAGTTCAACATGGCCACCAACCACAGTTTCTCACACTCCCCACAAAATCAAAGAACACTGTACACTATTATTTTCTTATAAAATACATATTTCTAATTATATATTATTTTTCACGATCTAAAAATATAACGCTTACTATTCGTGTCTTTAAGTAATGCTTTTTAAACATATTTGAGTAATTTTAAAAACGAGTAATTCTAGTAATATTTCGTTTGTACGTTGTCGACCATGCGCAGAGACACTAACGCTCGTCTAGCTTGGAGTGGGGAAAGTCGGTAAACCGAAGATGCCCGAATGTGCTTGCCTTCGAAACGACTCCGTACTCTGAATACCAATTTCATGACGACTTTGTTTTCGTCGGGTGAGAGAGAGTGTGTTCGTGGCGACGTGGGCAGTTCCCGAAGAAACTTAGAATAAGCCCCCAGGGCACGACGAGTGGTTGAGTTTTGGAATTTTAACATAGCGATTTCGTATTTTTAACACTGCAATTAATTAAAATGTGGAAACCATTGAATCAGTAGTTCTTGCATGCTGTGCTTTACACAATTTATTGCGCAAAAAATCAGTTACCTACACCTCTCTTGAATGTTTTAATCACGAAAATATTAACGATGGTACTATTCATCAAGGTGCAAGATGTAATCCTGATGTATTACACAACCTCGAACGACGTTCAGGAGGTCAAGTTTTTACAAAAAGCAAAAACTGTTCGAGAAAAGTTCTGTACGTATTTTAACGGGGAGGGGTCAATTCCTTGGCAAGAAGAAAGTGCATTGAATGTATGAAATTTGCAGTTCTTGTAAAAAGTATATTATAATAACAGTTTATAATACTTTTGTTTTATTTAGTTATAGTAATTTTTCACTTTATTAAGTTGCAGACAGTTAATTTGAACCACATTTGTCATTAATTGATTAATACTTGTTATAATTAATGTAGGCCTACTGATTTCTGACATGTAATGTGTATAACAATTTGACAAAACAATGAAACTACTTTTACTATAAATAAAAATTAATTTTACTTACATCTTGTGGTGTTTCTTCGTCCCCATCATCCATTGTACTCCTAGCAGGTCTTGCAGAGTCATGGTTGTTCAAAAAATGCAGAAGGTCGAAGTGCCAGAAACTAGGTTTATATACATCATCCGCACCTGTCCCGGATTTCAACGAATTGTTGACTTTTGCTCGTTCTTTTTTATATACCGTACGCAATGCATTGATCTTTTCCACTACAGTGCTTCTGTCTGCCGACGGATCAAACTCCTTGTATTTTTTAACAAGCTCTGCATACGCCAGGTCTTTTTTATTTCTGTCGGAGTGTTTTTTGCTTTTAATGAGCCACAAACACGGAAAACTCCGATATAGTTCTATGAATTCACTCAAGAACTCACGAGGACTTTGCTTGAAAACTTCCATGATCACTTGACCAAAAACTCACTTATCAACGAAACAACGAAGGAAACACTACTTCAACACAACCTTTCCTGTGAACAGCTAATGCAAACAGAGTCAAATTGTAGCGACAGATGGCTGCTACTGTTTACACGTTCCAACCTGTCGTTACGATTCGCAGAAATTGATGCCAGCCGGCACCAACCATCCAGTCCAATTCCAACTCCAATAAATCGCTACAATGTCCTGTTTACACGCAACGATAAATCGTGACGATTTGATTGTTACGATAAATTGCTAGCATTTATCGTAGCGTGTAAACCCACCTTAAATGAGCACTTGTTAGTTTGTTCATCTTATAGGCATACACTGGAAATGGCTAAGTCAACGTTCCATAATCGCTCTCCGTAAGGGAAGAAACCTAGGGTGTACGATTACGCGTGGGGTAAATATATGAAATAAGACATTTCTAATATACATACTCCAAACAAAATAACTTCTTTGCTCTTGCCAATAAAAATGTAATTATGATGTAGCATGAGATCAAAAACACCCTTTCAGAAAATAAGACAGAATCATGTGTACACATTAGAAATAAAATTCACNCCCACGGGCCAAAAAAATAAAATTCCAATGTTTAAACTATACATCCTTACAACAGCGAACATTTTCCAGAGATAAAAGTTTGTTGTAATTTTAAATAGTGCACACCTTTCGGCATACTGTTATTTGCCAAATTGGCCAAAGGAAATTAAGCAATTCATGTTAATATTAAATGTGTTGTTTTAATTGCGCGCTTGCCGGTTTATTTAGTTTAACTATTGCCGACACACGCTGTATTTCGGCTTTCCCAGTATCTTTCGTGGCGAGTTAGTTAGTTGCTACCAGTAGGAGCGAACAAGTCGCCTTGTGTGACTGATCCACTTCGCCAATGGTCGCCCACGTGATGCAACAAGTTAACAACGGCCTTGGTGAATCACCTTGCGCGTCACCGTGACCCACTAACACAGAGTTCCAGATCCAAAGGCCCGGGATTACACTAGTACTAGTCTTTTAGAACACAATACATTTTTTCTCTCCTTTCAAGTTAACACCAACTAAAAATTGTTCAACTCATTCGGCTGGAGAGTTCACCCCGTATGTTCGCAACTTCGACAAGTATCTCATTGTAAAAATAAAATACAACCGATCCAGGCACATTGGAAGATTGATTGTACCCTGTTTGAACAAACTATCTCAACACTACACATTACACTAACAATATAATTTTTCTTGCAAAAGCAATGCGCATTCTCCTGTGAAAAAATCTGAGCAACCTGCTTAAAATCTGAAATTTTTTTTCACAAAAAAAAAGTGTTGCACAATGCAACTACTTCTGCACAATTTCCGCCAATAAGATCACAATGTAGCCAAGTGACTACTTTTTGGGGAGTGAGGAGTGGAGGGGTTACCCTGACATTCACGCTCTATCATTACATGCTAGCACCATCCATCTTGCATCAAGAATGTTCGAGTTAATTGCCCCGTCATGCAACTTCTCTCATGCTCTGTCGTTCCACCATTATTTTCTCATATTCCTTCTGGTCTCCTTTCACCTGACGTCCTGGGAGGGACGAGTCTCATAATACTCTGTCATTCCACCTGCGCGACACGGAGCGAGACCTGCACACGCATGCTAGTCTAGAGTCGCACCACACGCACGTGTCGAATACGCCCTAAGCCAATTATAAGCATCACCCCCGACAAGGAAAAGGGCCGGAGGGTCAAGTATGTCCCAAGCGCGCTTATAAGCATAGTTGGATGTAATTTCCAAACCATTAAAGACAGCCACCAAATTCATAACATAGTAATCGCCCCGACGATTAATAGGGCCACAGGGTCAAGCACGCCAAGTCCTCTTATAAGCATAGTGACCCTCCATTTCCCACCCACCGAAGCTATAGGCATCAAATTCATATCATAAACATCTCCTCTGATAAAGGGTTGTAGGGTCAAGTAAACTTTAAGGCGTATTATAAGCATAGTCAACTGCCATTTCCCATCCACCGAAGCTATAGAAGTCAAATTCATAACATAGACATCACCACCAGCAACGAACAGGAAGCCAGGTGAAACGATATCAGAAAGAATATGAGAAAACCAAGGTGGAATGATAGAACATGAGACTCGTCCCACCAGGACGCCAGGTGAAAGAAAACAAGAAGGAACATGAGAGAGCGTGAGACTTATCCCTGCCAGGATGCCAAGTGAATGGAGACCAGAAGGAATATGAGAAAATAATGGTGGAATGACAGAGCATGAGAGAAGTTGCATGACGGGTCAATTAACTCGAACATTCTTGAGGCAAGATGGATGGTGCTAGCATGTAATGATAGAGCGTGAATGTCAGGGTAAACCCTCCACTCCTCACTCCCCAAAAAGGAGTCACTTAGCCACATAGTGATAGGTCATCGACGGAAATTGTGCAAAAGTCAGAAGGATTGTGCACAACACATTTTATGTGAAAAATGTTACTGGTGTGTAGGGAAATTCGGGAAATTGAGGCAAATTCTGGCGACTTTAACAGTTTTTGAGGGGAAAAATGGCCTAGTAACGTTATCCAAGATGGTCACCGGCTCGTCCCCTCCAGGACGCCAGGTGCACCAGAACCGGCTATTTCTAATTACTGCAGCCGTTAAATTTCTAAAACATTATATTTTAATAAAACTTTTGTTACACCCATATTAAAAACTTCAATCCTTATATTGCTCATCTCTCTGACACAACGTACTGTTTAAAAAAACTCTACAACCTATTAAATACAAATTCTCGCAAATCAGACCTGTAAAAGTAGAATATTATTACACGCGATAAAAGCCAATGGATTACACTACACATGTCACTTTGTTTTAAGGATGCTGCGTACGAAATCCATAAATATGCTGTTATTAACAATTTCCACTATTTTTTTCTCTTTGAAAATATATAATAGGGTGAATGTAAAATGTGGCCTTTGTAGACAATAGTTTTATACTTCCATGTGAAAAAAAAATTCCCCAGGCCATTTATTTACTCAGATACTTGTATACGCGCAAAGGCTGTTTTAAGGCAGTATTTTACTAGAGAATACACTTAAAAACAAAAACTCCAGGCAAACAAGAATATGCTATTGTGAAAATCTTAATGTTGGCTGGCAATTCTGTATAAACAGTTCAATCAGGCAAATAGACTAGAACATTATCGGTTAGTTGGGAAGGAATGAGTCAAGGATCTTGTGGAGAATTTGGCGCCACTGGTGCTACAAAATGTGCCCCTACCCAAAATGTTGTTTTAAAATTAATTATTCCTGTATTTACACACAGGCCAACACGCACATTACTTCCTATTCACATATTTTGACACAACAGTCGTGTACCAGTATAAACATTACTTTAATATTATTATTATAGATATTCATTTTAGTAACTATACATGAAGTATTAATTTTAATATAAACAGTTTTCTTGTGGCGCCCCTCGTTGTCTTTGGCACCCCTATAGTGAGACCGGGGAAGGGGTAAATGACCCCTTGCAACCCCCTTCCCTCATTTCCGACGCCCGTAAAAACATACCCAATGATACTTATACATGATGTTCAGTTTGTGAAGTAGCTTAAATTTGTAGTTACTGAACTCATTTGAGCGACGAAGTTTGATAGTCATTGCCAAGGGCGCTGCAGGTAAAGCCTCGTCTACAAAAGACTTGAAGTTAAACGTTCAACGTTACCATAAGAAAACTTCCATGTCTGCGATTCGCGTTATCAAGTAGAAAAATAAACATGAGGGTAAGTTTTATGAGGAGTAATATTTTGAATTATGTTAGTTATTTATAAAAAATACTTACCGACATAATGTTTGTCATCGTTGATTATTTCTGTAAACAAAATGGATCCCGCAATTTCATAGTTACTCTCAATTATTTGTTAATGTTTTTTGGTTTATTGGTTACTTAATTTCCGATCTCTGAATAGGGCCAAGATTAAACACGTACAAAGACGAGTCTCTCCGGATAAAGTGTACACTATTAGTCTACGCGTGTCTGAAGTCTTAAATTCTGCTCGGCTGGCGTTAAACGTTTAAACGTGAAGATTTGGAAGACGGCCAATTTTTGACGCGATGCTATTAGCGTCGCCGCGGCGTTTATGTCGGCTGTAGTCACTCCCATTATTCAACATAACCATGACTTGCTGCGGTAAAAGTAGTTCTCTTTATATCAGTCTAATTAAAAGTTGAACATCAAACTGGTGGATGCCGAAGTTTTACACGCATTACATTAAAGCTGTGCTACATTCGCCGTAACGTTCCCGTACGAAAATAACAGTAGCATTACCATGCGATTTTTAAAAATTGCGTGCCACATTCACAGTGTTAAAAGTATAATGCAACCAATCGGAAACGACAAAGACAAAAACATAGTTCACATGGATCGCAGAAATTTACGAACCGTGTGTTGGTTAGCCTGTTTCAGTAAAACTATTATTATGTTTGTTATGCAAAACAATTTTTTTTCGGGAAACTGTCGAGAACCAGTTATAGTGGTTAACTAATTTCACACAAAAAACATTTTTGCAGTATTATTTTTCGCAACTTTTTATAAACTCTGAAAATACGATAACCATTATTTTTACTTCGAATAAACTGCATCATATTAAGTTATCAAAATTAATTTAAATTCATAATCGTTTCCATACATTGTTGATTGTGTGCACGTTTGTTATTTTCTTAAAATAAACGGAAGTCGGAAATGTAATACTAAGTCCATAAAACACACTTTCCTGATACGAGTTTGTTTTGCAATGAATTCCGTTGTTGGAACTGCCTACTTGTGATTGGCCGGCATAGAACTCGGCATGAGAAAATAGAAAATTTTCAATCCTCCCTATGCGGTTACTGCGAGCAGGTATTCATCTTATGCTGGTATGTTGTGTTGTTGCATGCCGCATAGGTATGTGTGTTCAATCTTCTACAGTTAAATTTTACGGCGATGTAGCACTGCCTTTAAGAACTGGTATACCATTATATTAAGGTTTCTAACTATTTCTCAACGCCACTTGAAAGACGCATGTATACTAGCCAGGAGAACAAAACAGGCATTTTTAAAGAGTTAAATAAACAATGAACTATCTATACACCGTGGACCAGAATCCATGTGTCACTCACACAGGGCTAAGAGATTGATATAAGGAATTCCGGTTCGGGAACCTTCCCTTTTCCACCAAACATGTGAGTGTAGATACAGGGGCAGGTAGCCAACAGGTGTAATCGATGCGTGCGTCGAAGTGGCCTTGGCTGCTGGCAAGTCAGTATGTGCCTGCAGCTGGGATGGGAAGCATGGCAGGTTTACACGAGCAGAGCGTTTTACTGGCTGCGATATCCATCCCCCTTTTGTGCGATAATTGTACGGCTACATCAAAGATTGCGCAGGCGGACTCAATGCCACATTTCCAGACCAGTGGATTGGCAGACTTTTTTTTATGGGGACATGTAAAGTCCCTGGTGTACGAAACGCCCGTGGCTAGGCTAGTGGAGAAGATTATGTCGCGCGTGTCGTCGCAGGATGTGATTCGTGCGTGACATACTTGGACATTTTTGAACAGGTCTAAGCGAACATGGTTCGTCGTTGCAGGTTGTGAATTAAAGTTGCTGGGCGCCATTCTGAACAACTTTCGTAAGCCCTCTTTTCTGCTATTAATAAACCAGTGACTACGGATACATGCATTCTGCATTCAGTCTTATCTGTAATGCCATTCTTTGTTTGCTACGCACACCACTGGATGTCAATACCACGTGCATGTATTAGATTTTTAGATGCTTGTTGCCTACCTGTCCCTGTAACTTCACCTACATGTTTGGGGGGATATTTCTGTGCGCCTGAAATTTTCCCATGTTTTCAAAACAGTAAGCTGCAATGTTCATTCTGTACGAGCTAAACTTTTATGCACATATACTAATCACGATCTTAACTTAATAGATGAGAACTATGGAGCCGAGCTGCCCGGAAACTCCCATGGCATGAGAACGGAAAAAAAAACCATCAGAGTATATCCATCCCCAATGCAGTCTGCCTTAACTGAACATACGGCCTCTCGAATGTGAGTCTGACTTACAACTGCGTAACCCAATACACTCAGAGCAATACAATTAGGAAGCATACTTTTGAACGAACGGCATACATTTCTACAAAAACCAATTAGCTTCGTATTTACAAACATTTGAAGGCTTGATCGCTGTAAAATTCTAAATTCGCAGAAACCACTCTCGGAAAATAAAGAAGTTGTGGAGTGGATAGGGGGAATGGGGAGCTAAAAAAAATACAAAATACTAACTTTTATATACGCTACCCTCAAACAATAAATAAACTTAGTGACATTATGTACAGTTGTTCTGTGAAGAACAAGGCAGAGCGTGAAACTTCTCTTCAAAGTACCTCACTTTCCCAGTTGGCACGATCATATACGATAAAAGAGAATACTGAACAGGCCGTCGATTCTGGCGAGACATGCAACGGTGCTGAGGTCTGGGGTGACGGATACCTTCGTACATCCCGCGCGACCATATAAACAAATGTCACGACGCGTCATTTTACGAGATAGAAAACGTAACAATTAAAAGATATTCGAGCATGGTTTGAAGATAAAAATGACAAGCGGAATATGTGCGATTTATAAATTTTAACAGCATGGTTCAAAAACTTTTCGATGTCATATTTTAGATCTCAAAAGGACAGAGACGAGCAATCAAACGCCGTATTCAATTAATGTACGTATGTACGTATAATTAGAAACTTGTCAAACTTTTTTCTTTTATAGCTACTAACAATGGTTCCAGAAATGTCAACTACACGACTTGGGTAAGCTGTTGTGTATGTAAATGTGATTTACAGTGTGTTCTCAGACCATTTTCTTACTGATTCCGCCAGGAGTCCCAATCCGCTGAGTCAAGGGTATGAATTAACGACAATAGTAGTAATACATTAAAGTTTAACAAGCACACAGTAATTGGTATAAAAATTACACTAGTGGCCTGTAACACAAGACCTACAAGTATTTCAATTATTATAACCGCTCAAGTAACACGACGCCGAAATCCTACATTTGTCTAAACCAAGACATAGTTAAATATGTTTATTAATTTACCTGCAGTAAATACCTTTTATAGGAAACATGTAGATAAATTATACACCATGAAAACGTTCCCGCTATTTTACCAATGAAAGTAAATTCGCTTTGTATAAAGAATCTTATTATGTGCAGGATAAAAACCTGTGACAGTGTTAAGTTCCTTCATTCTTATTACTATGTTCAGCTTTGACATCATGAATATAGGGGATATTTAATTCGTACTTTGTGCAATTTTTAAACAAATCTTACAATAATGTCTAAAATGGTACACTTGGTTAATAAACCCAACAATGTAAAAATGTGCGATAAATGCTTAAAAAAATATCGATTAACAATTACTAAAATTTCAATTATCAATTTTTTTTTTAAACGTACAAATGATGAACATAAAATGCTTACAAAAATTACGCATATGTAAACTTAAAATACGAACGTATTGATGAGATGCAGTTATGTGCGTATTAGATTTTTATGAACGTAGCTGGTGTACTAATTGTCGGCAACGATTATTTATGATCTCGTGAATTTGTGTGTCAGGGTTAGTCTGTTTTGAAAATATTCCCATATAAAATGTTTATTTCGAATCAGGCTGTATGTTACATTTTATATATATTTTTTTTTAATGTTTGAATCTAACTTAATTACCAATTAAAATATTAAGATATACGGTTTAAGTCTGAATATATGTTGCATTTTATAAGAACTTCTGCAAATTGTTAATACAAGGCAATGACTTAAGGTCCTTTCACAAGATCAATTTTTTCTTCAGTCTTTATTGAATTCATTTCATTGAAAGCTGTATGGCATCATACGAACGTCATAATCGCGGTCAGTTTCTCTTTAAATTTATTGAATGTATAGTTTTCCTTCAGGAATTGCTTTTTGAACATGTTATGTACTTTCTTGAATTCCAAATTTCAATCGTCGATCACAGTTTGTCTTGTCAAGATTAGTTAAAGTAATCTCATAACAATTATAAGAGAGTTTTGTCACACATTCTAAAGATGTTACAAAATAAGGACACACATTTTTTAAAAAAGAATATAAAAATAATACGAAGAACTTTTGTTGTGGTTTAACAAATTATTTTCATGAACTGGAGTCGCAGATATTTCTAAAAATTTACTTTACTTTTTTCACTGGCTTAGTTAAGAAGTTTGTAATAAATTTTCATGTGGAGACTTTAAAACTTACTGAATGCAATTTATTGAAAAGCAAACAAAGTGATTTTGTTAAATTAAATTAATTGAATGCAAGTAATTGAATATTCAATAAATATTTGATCGTGTGAAATGGCCTTCAGCATTATATATTATATTATAAATCATTAAAAACATTCTTGAGTATCTTTTGTTTTAATAAGTTGCGATTTTTTTCTCAGGTGTATATTTTTGTAGTTTATTACAAATCCGCTGCATTTGATTACTACTGTTTTAAACTGGACTGCTGCGTTTTATAGTATTCGGTTTTACTTTCAGGATTCCGCTTTCATGATTAGATCTCTTTTTTGTATTTACCCTAAAATTATTAGACTTTATATACGGTTGTGTTTCGAGCAACAATTAAGTTAGGTGGCTTTTTGATGTTCAGTAAACATAATTTTAATAGCAATTTTTTTGAAAACTTTCTCGGTTTTAACTCACGTTTGTAAATAATGTACAGTTTGTATTAAGTCCTGCAGACACTGTACACTATCAGCAGTTGGCAAATATGGGCGCATAAATTCAGTTAAATAAAATACACTACTTGTAAAACACAGACGTGTATACATGCTTTTGCTATAGCAGTCGCAGGCCTCTATCACCCCACGCCGCTAGATGCCATTACTGTGTGTGTTATTGGTATAGAGCTGTCCAGTATTCTCTTTTGTAGTATTCGACGAGCCCAGCTTGCAGTAAAAATTTATTAAAATTCGTCCAGTAGTTTTTGCATGTTGCCGGAAAAGACAAAAAAAAAATGCTACTATCGCTCATTAATGCGAGAACGGATAATGAAATCTGGGAAATTGTCCACAATTTTGTGATAACAGCAAACAAGATAAAATTTGTGCAAACTGTTTTCTTCATAAACTTTTACTGTGATAATAAATTTGAAAGAGATTGATGCTAGAGTTATACTGGGCGTGAAGTGCATTAGGAAGGTCGCGAGTTCGATCCCTATCAACCGCTCTGAGAATGTTTTTTCCAACTTCTAAGTGGTTTTCCTGTCCCACTACAGGAAAATTGCCGGTAAAGTTTAAGGCCGTCCCCACCAATCATATCAATTCCTCGATCTGACTCCGTGCAAGAAAGAACAACATAATTAGAACGCCTTGCGAGTAATCGCATGCACATGCTTTGTTCGTGTGGGACGTACTTCATTCAACTTCAGCACCCAAAGATGTAGAAAGTGTGGCATGGTAAAGCTGTGTACATGCTGATGTATTGGGTGAAAGTCTTCATCAAAACACCTAAGATGTAGACTGACAAAGTTAGTTTTTTGAATTTCTTATAAATAAATTGATTTCAAATGTTTTAACGCAGTATGTGTAACGTGCGTGTGTACGCATATATATAACGTGTATATTTATATATGCGCTTTATACATAACACTCACAAAATCCGGTCGCTTTCATTATGCATGTTATTCCATTTTCGCCATTCGCGACCCTGATAATCATTATCAGAATAATCACGACGTCCTAAATAATAAAAATAAAAAGTATTTATTTGATGCAGTTAAGGCATATTTGCATTATCTTACACAGTACAATTTAACTTCCTTATAAAAATTTACAACAATTTGATAGTTCATATAGTACATATAAACTTGTCTCAAAATATGTACTGCCGCCTATCCACGTTCATTTCACACCTTCTGCGCCTTTCTGCGAGGTGGTGTAGGTATTGAATGCGATACGCCCCGGTGCAGAAGCTGTAATCGCGTTGCAGGTCCTAAGAATCGACTTCCTGTAAGGACGCGAAATAACTGGCTGGGTGCTGAAGTTGTAGCATGTGCGTGCACTCCACGCCAACAAAGCTAGCAGTATGCTCTATATACAGTACAAGTACAAATGTGACTCACCTTGGACGGCGACGATGTTGCCGGGGCGATGCGGAACCGTGTTGCAGCCGGTCCTCGTCACCAGCTGCGGCGGTTACACACGCTACACACCATGCAAACAAAACAAGCGTGTTAGTACCACACGAGCATGCACCACGGACACTGGCAGAACACACTCATTCTCTACAACTACGGACAGACACAATGCGCGCGGCTGGTCAGTGAGTCACGGTAGCCACGCGCACGTGGTTCACGCCGCGCTCCCTAGGTAGCAGCACGCGACAAAGCCAAGTCACTGCCTTGTCAACACGCTGTAGCTGACTACTCCGAGGGGCAACATATAGCAGAAGTGAGCACTTTTGAAAGCCGTCCTTCATTTCTATATTTATCCAAAATAAACTTCCCGCGTTTTCCCCGTGAGTTTTACATTTTTCGCTTCCTTTTTACAGCATACGTTTTACTTTCGCCCGTAAGGCGATTTCTTACGTTTTTTAAGCACCTAAGTAACACACATGTTCATAGCATTATTTTATTGCGTGTATAACAGTGGCTAGTCTAATGTTAGAAATTGTGCGGTAGAGGTAGTGCAAAATGAGTGATCAAGTCAAAACTCCCACAAAGAAAAAGTGAAATTACAATAATTAAGATTTTATTTAAAGAAACGGGAAGAGGCTTTTAAGTGGCTGACCTTCAAGTGGTAGGGACTACTGCAAAGTATGTAAAGCTGGGTTCACAATAAAAAAAAAATATGCACAGAGCATAGAACATAACAGTATAACATACGACCACAATTCTTGTGCGAAATTGATTCGCAATTGAATACTTATGTATTCTTTTTACCCAATTAAATTTTGCTGCGAGCCTGACGTCAGTTGGCAGTTAATGAAAAGTTGATTTTCGTAACAGATGTGTTTAAAATGAATAACAATTAAAAAAAAAATTTTATTTTTACTTTTATTTAACATTTTTGCTTTTGCAATAGTAAACACGTGGATTACCTTTAAAAATTTATGTTAGTAAACTGTCACCTGTTCTTTCCTCTAAATTTATATGTTGCAAAATTCCTTCGTTTCTCCAACATACCTGTTCTTCCATTCAAAATAAACAGCTTCGTCGAAAATTTTATACTCTGCTCTGATTGGTTGTTACCCCTATGCGCCTGCACAAGAATTGGAATATATATATTTTTTTTGTGCACAGTGTCAGGAACTTTTATGCACACGACCTGTTATACGCAATTGTAAACCAATAGGTTCGAAAACATGGCGGTCAATTCTTGTGCACATGACCCATGTTCTGAAGTTACTGGTATGGTTTCAATTGTAAACCAAGCTTAACAAAGATTTTAGAATCTGCCACGGCGCACAGTTTTACGTGAAACAACATGAGTATAATGTATTCACGGTAACTTCAAGATTTTCTGAAGCCCTGCTAAAGATCTACTTTCAGGGAGCCGATTATGTATCCTTCCGCAGTATGTAAACAAAACATTGCCATGTGACACCTGTCAAACGTTTTGCAAACAAAAACAGAGTCATGTGGGAACTATCAGATCTTTTGTTAACAGTGTCCATGTGGGAACTACCAAAATTTATTTTTGAAGAGAAACAATGCCATGTAATCTTAACTGTCATATACTTTAATAAAATTCTCCAAATGTCTAAAATATGCTAATCAATTTAGCAAAATATTGTAATACATACAAAAAGGTAGATTGAAGTATATATCGGAACTGTTAATGATATAATTTAATTAATGTTTACTTATTGTATTAAGATTTATTTACATGTTTGGNTATTAAGATTTATTTACATATTTGCTGTAAGGAAAAAGTTAAATTTTAGATAATAAACTTTTGGAAGTAGCACTCAGGTTAAAGATTTCACTGTGATAAATGGCACCGTATTTCATCGCATAAGTCGCACATTTTATTTAAAAACATTTTATTGAAAACTCGGGGTGCGCCTTATAAGTGAGAAAAATTCCTCCAGCCCCGCACTAACGTTTCATTTACTACGAATTCACGGCCCGCGGCTCGATTTCCAAACTCTTCAGCGAACAAAATCACTTTCATTTTGAAACCTGCAGTGTAGGTACATCACTTTTCCATCAAGAAACTGTCGCACTTCTTCACTGCAACAACATCAAAACAACACTACGTGCGGCGCAAAGACGTGTAAGTCACGGCTAACATTTGGTACTCAAGAACCAACGCTAATGTGCTGCTATCTCTTACGCTCCACAAAAAGCTTTCGAAAATAATCGATTACCAGTTATTGACCAAAAATCGATTCCTTTTCATTCTTTTAAAATATTTTTTTCTGTTAAGGATTGCGAAGGGAATTACGTAACGGAAATATTCAAATGCCTTTCTATATTTTGCAAGTTTATTTAAAACTTAGAAAGATAAACTGCGGAAATAACAACGCTAATACTAAAATTACATATTAACCTAGAATTATCTTTTAAGTAGAAAGGATGTGTTACGTTAGTTTTATAACCACAATTCAGCGTCTCCAATATCCAATATGGCGTGGTTATACTTCTGAAAAAAACGTGCCCAAACGGACAAGATGGAGTGTATGAGTCCACTGGACAGACACTGAAATTTATTTAATTTCAATTAATAACAGTGAAATCTTTACCCATGAGTGCTACGTAAAAATGTAAATATATAGTTTAGCAATATCAACTTTACAATTACAGCATTAAATTTATACATATTAATATTTAACCCTCGAACTATTTCTTTTCAGCTATAACCAACATGTCCCTTCAAAATCCGTTGTTAATTCGTACGGACTTTTAACAAATTACTATAATTTATTGAAAAAATATACTAAAAGCTTAAAACAACCAATTTATATAGTGCTTCAGTGCTAAAAGCAAGACAGAACCTTTTTCCATATACAATTTTTTTATAACCAATTGTACATGTAACTCCTAGGGTGATTTTTCAAAGGTTCTTTTCAAAAGTATCGAAGATACCATGAATGGATTATAGATGGAAATAGCCGATTCACCCGGAAGGATGCAGAATGAGGTGCATCGACACCATGGCGGCCATCTTGAATGACGTATCCCCCCCCCCACCCCCAATTTCTTTTTTTTTCTCCCTTGCCTTCTATCATTAGGAATTCCTTCTTGTCTCCCACCCCTACCCACTCCATCTTGCTTTTTACGCCCTTCGTCATTAATTCCCGCGCCTGCCGCCAGTCGACTGCTGTAGGCAGCCATATTTAATTCTCGCGCCCGCCACCAGAGTGTGCTTAGTTCTACCATTCCCAGCTAGGAGCGCTGATATCGATGCGGCCATTTTGTGTGTATGCTGGTTCACTCGCCACCTGCAGGGATGCACTAGCATCAGGGAGGTGAGTTCAAACTGTGGCCTCCAGGAAAGCTGGGAATTATATTTAGCTGTTTGTGGCCACCATTCCGTTGCCAGTGCGACGCCTAGACTACAAGATTACTGCGACATCTATGAAAGGAGGATGTTTAATGTCAAATACATATAGTTATTACCATACCTGCATTAGGAAAAAATTTGCCAGGCCCAGACTTTATATAAAAATCACCATTAGACGGCTAGGAGAAGAAATAAAGTAAATACCCGCATCGGCCAACGCACTCCTAAGACACTAAACTTGTCATCGCGAAAAAAATAGGATGTTTAATGCAATGTACACATAGGAAAAAAACTGCAGGCACCACGTGCGCGCGCACGCACACACACACACACACACCTGTATATGTGTAAAAGTTATATATATATATATACAATTAATAGCACTTGTACTATGCATATTCTGGTCCACGTGAGCGCTGACAACTACATTCGCATGTAGCATGCAGTCATACATACACACAATTGTGCTGCGACGCACATGCGCGGTGATCAATGCCCTAAGCCCACTTATAAGCATAGTTGGCCATAATTTCTGAACTGTTAAAGATAGTCACCAAATTCATAAAATAGGCACCACCCCCGACGACGAAAAGGACCACCAGAACAAGTATGGCCTAAGCCCACTTATAAGCACAGTTGGCTGTAATTTCCGAACTGTTTAACCTGTAACTGCCCAGATAAATGTTTTAATTCTGATTTTTTTCGGTTGTACTGCCTTTTATAAACACACATAAACTTATAAAAAATATATTTACACTGAAAATCTCTAAGATTTTTTACAACATGCTGTGTCCATGTGGACACACTAGGCACTTATGTGATCATTTTTTACCCACATAAGTTAGTAACATATCTTTTTTCGTTTTATGTTGTTTACATTATATTTTTAATTCTGTATACCATTTGGAGCTATAATTCACATCTTATAAATGCCCTAGGAAAATTAAATATTAACAAGTCACATTACAACAAATTTTGTACACATTTCATGTAACAACACTATAATATATATTATTCAGCTAGATATTCGTTTAGGCATTGTGTGATAAGATTAGAAGCAGTCCAAACACAAGCCGACATCACATTTATTGCATTGGGTACGCACAGCAGATGATTATTTGCTGCAACCTAAACCAATCTTCTTTTACTCAGAATTTCCACCAGGTGGTTGAGGCCATCAAAACGAATGTTGTCAAATGTTGACTTTCTTGATGAGAAAAAGGTAACGATGGTCTTCCAAAGCCATTTTATGGATTGGCATACTTAGTTAAATGCACCAAGACAATTTCTCTCCTTAACTCTAATTGAGAGATCTTTTTCCCACACCTTCTTGCCAGTTGCCAGGCATTGAGAACACACACATCAACACACCATGACAGGAGAGGTCAGGCCAGTGCCACTATTGGTCCGAATATTCACTCTGTACATTGCATTATTCTGATCCATTCGATCAACACGATCCATTTTTCGGTAATATTCACCAAAAAGAAAAGGCCGTCCACTTGTATCACACACTTTTCTTTTTGAGAATACCACTTTACTCCTGAGTGTGGCTGATCACCAAGACAATTCGATGCTATAGACACCACTGAGTTGTCAACCCACTTTGATGTTAGAACACCATCTTCTTTGACAATTGAAGATTCATGGTAGCCTCTCTCCTTATTCAAAAGAATTTTTTTGGTGTAATAGGACACGACTTTGGGATCCTGTTTTCCCTAATTGTGCCTGCACCATCATATCCTTTTTCTCTAAGAAATGCAAGCAGGACAAATCCTGTAAATAAATTGTCAAAGAAGAAATGGTAATCAATATTTAAATTTACAAGATAACTATCACTCGAACAGAGTGACCACACCTTGTACCCAAAATGTATTGCCTTGTCTCTAACGTACTGTTTAGAAGAATGTTTGCTATAATACTTTACCATAAATTCATCATAAGATAGTTCTTGCTGGGATACAAAGTGTTGTAAAAGATATTTCCTTGTATTTTCGACTAAAGACCTAATTTTCCACAGCGTATCATTGATGTTAATTTCATTATCAGCACAATGGAAGAATGTATGTATCTGCTCAAACCGATTCCTTCTAATGGCATTACAAAGTCTCAGGGAGGATTCCATATTTCCATGTACCCATGTTTTTTTTTTTGCCGATGGTGGCAAGCGATAAAATGCATTCGGTTCTTCATCCCTTTCATCATGGTACCTTATTTCCGCTTGAGCTGACGGTTGCATCGGATACAAATTATCTAATATTCCACCTTCATCTTCATCACCTGAATCTTCGTCGGCGAGAACATAGGGAACTGGTGGGGCAATATACATGGTATCAGCAGTTGAAGCCTCGTCTCCATCTTCTCCAAACAAAATATCCGCAACCTCTTTAAAAGTGATGTCTGGCATTAAAATACTTTTCCAGTACCTGCAAACAATAAGAAGGAATATGATTTAGTTTTAATTGTTGAATATTTACACTCCTGATTTATACAGATACACTAATCTGAAAGTGACGTACAAATCATACAATTCTTAATATTGACCGGGCATTCCAGTCAACTGTGATATGGATTCGAGCTGCCTGGTTATTAAATAAAATCTAAGTTTATAACTTTTCAAAGTGCTAACAAAGGTTGTCTCCCCATACTCTCAAAGTATATAATTACGTTTCCATACTCCGCTACTGGCACCTGAGTTATACAGGATGATGGCTAGTAGGGTACTGAGATACTATACTTTTGTACAGACTAATGGCACCTATGGTTGTTGCGTAAGGGGTGAACAAATACTCTTATTCTCGGTTAGCTAACACACAATTGTTTTATTTGACTGAAGATAACATGGGTAGTTAAACACACGAGATNCCCCCCCCCACGTAGTAGGCCTGAAGGGCTGGTTGCCAGATGCTATGCGTCGGGGGAAGGTTGCTTGAATGGAGACGTTTCAACTTAACTTTGACTGTGGCTTCTGGTGAGTTGTCTTCGTTGGTTGATGTAGCTGGGTCAGCTCGGCTTCCCTTCTCGGAAGTCCGGGGTTGGTTTTTCGGGACTTGTGATGTCTCTGCGACCTCGGCTGGCGATTCCCGTCGGAGACCTTGCGTCTCCTCCTGCGTCGACGTCCGACCTCGCGCTTCTGACTCCTCTGCCTCGGAAACTGCCGCTACTTTTCCGGGAACATACACATAAGTTCTCGGAACTCCTACACAGATTCTACCGGAAATCTGCACATACTGTCTCGGCTGTTCCTGGGTTCTCTCCCTGGTGATGTCACAATTGACTCATTGACTGACTGAATGATTTGCTTCGTCGCCATCCGGCGCACGACCATGTCCTCTCGTCGTGGGGCCTCTTCGTTATGATGCTGCCACTCGTCTCGCACTGCATGTCCCGACTTGGTTTGTCCCGGAACTCTTCACATACTGTCTCGGGCTAACTGACTGAACATCACGGACTCGACCTGTGCCGGGTCCGAACTCCGGCCTCGTTGACGGACTCACCCGACTGCCTCGCGTCTCTCGGCGTGACTGGCGAACAACTGACCCATCTCGCGGCGATGCCGCCGAACAACTGACTTCCACCTCGGCTCTGCTCGTGAAATTAACTCGTGCATCGCTATATTCAAGCTACATTTATCAGCAATTTCTCGTGAGAGAACTCGGGAGTTCCCCTGTGTAACTCAGGAGTTTTTGTGCCTGATTTTGTGTGTTGTCAGCGGCTTGTGAGCTCCAACTAGGGTGGAGGGAGGGTGAGGGTAGGGTCACGGGGATTCCTGTAGAGCTGCGGTTTGCACTAACTCTGGTCGGTACATCCCCTGTTTCCTTCGCCGAGGGTCACCTTATCTGCATTTCTCTTGCGTGGCTGGGCGTTCTTCCCCGAGCAATTTGTCTCGGGACTTACCCTGTTTCATTCAAACTTCGGTTCTTCCCCGAGGGTGAATCCCCGGGTTGAAAGTTTCGTCGACAGCTGCCTGCCCTGGATATGTATTAATATGACAGGGTGTGTTCACGGCGCCATGGCTATTCTAGTACGTGTTATGCATCAATGCATATTTACTAATGATTTGGAAACAGCCTCCTATACACAGAGGTGACAAAAGTCATGGAATAGCAATATGCAAATATACAGATGGCAATAGTATCGTGTACAAAATGTATAAATGGGCAGTGAAATGGTTGGGCTTTCATTTGTAGTCAAGTGATTCATTTGAAAACGTTTCTGTCGTGATTATGGCCGCACGATGGGAATTAACAGACTTTGAACGGGAATTGTAGATGGAGCTAGACGCATGGGACATTCCATTTCGGAAATGGTTAGGGAATTAAACATTCCGAGATCCACAGTGTCAAGAGTGTGCCGAGAATACCTTATTTCAGGCATTAACCTCCCACCGTGGACAACGCAGTGGCCGACCGCCTGCACTTAATGACCGAGACCAACGACGTGTGCGCAAAATGGCCAGTGTTAACAGACAAGCAACACTGCATGAAATAACCGCAGAAATCAATGTCGAACGTACGAAGGATGTGTCCATTAGGACAGTGCGGCGAACTTTGGCTGTACTGGGTTATGCCAGCAGAAGACCGACTCGAGTGCCTTTACTAACAGCACAACATCACCTGCAGCGCCTCTCCTGGGCTCGTGACCATATCGGTTGGACCCTAGACGACTGGAAAACCGTGGCTTGGTCAGATGAGTCCCGATTTCAGTTGGTAAGAGCTGATGGTAAGGTTCGAGTGTGGCGCAGACCCCACGAATACATGGACCCAAGTTGTCAACAAGGAACTTTGCAAACTGGTGGTGGCTCCATAATGATGTGGGCTGTTTTTACATGGAATGGACTGGGTCCTCTGGCCCAACTGAGCCGATCTTTGACTGGAAAGGGTTATGTTCAGCTACTTGGAGACCACTTGCAGCCATTCATGGACTTCATGTACCCAAACAACGATGGAATTTTTATGGTTGACAATGTGCCATGTCACCAGGCCACAACTGTTCGCGATTGGTTTGAAGAACATTCTGGACAATTCCAGCGAATGATTTGGCCATCAAGATCGCCCGACATGAATCCCATCGAACATTTATGGGACATAATCGAGAAGTGAGTTCGTGCACAAACTCCAGCACTGGCAACACTTTCGCAATTATGGACATCTATAGAGGCAGCATGGCTCAATATTTCTGCCGGGGACTTCCAACGACTTTTTGAGTCCATGCCACGTCGAGTTGCTGCACTTCGCCGGGCAAAAGGAGGTCCGACACGATATTAGGAGGTATCCTATGACTTTTGTCGCCTCAGTGTAATTACCATCTTATAATAGCAACATAGCCTATTTCAAACTATTCCACTGAACTGTTGTAACGTGGCGTACGCACGTTACCTTATTCGTCGTTTTAACTTGCTTGAACTGAACAGTTTTGGGTGCTGAGCTATGAAAGTGCAACCATTTTTCTGTCACTGACAGCGTGAAGAAATTAGGGAGAAGTGGGCACCCAGCAATGTCTGTGAACGATGATAACATTGCGAAAGCTGAATAATTGTTGAAAGACAGAAAAATTGTTTGGTTTCTATTTCCTAGTATTGACTAGTACTGACTAGTTGCAAAGCATGTGGTCGCATTCCCCAAAGCAAAATAGATAAAAAAATTTATATTGCCAGGAAGATATTTGCGGTAAGACTACAGCTAGTCACAAGCAAGGTGGCAGGGCAAGGAAATAAGGCATCATTCCCCCCCCCCCC
>NQII01002204.1:98282-117501 GCA_002778355.1 Clitarchus hookeri | reverse complement strand
CCCCCCCCTTTTTTTTTTGTGGTTTGTAGGCACCTCATTTCAGTTGTGTGGGAGTTATATTCCAAATACCATATCTGGCGCTCTAATTATTCCAGAATTACACCTATGGTTATGGCACTTGGAAAAGTGGTAGCTCTATATAGTTTGCATTAAAACATTTTGGGAAGTCTCTCACGGCATAGTACACTGAAGAGCCAAAAAGCTGGTACACCTGCTTAATATCGTGTAGGGCCCCCGAGAACGCAGAAGTGCCGCAAGACGATGTGACATGGACTCGACTAATGGCTGACGGTATGCAGGAGGCAATTCACACCATGAATCCTGCAGGGCAGTCCACAAATTCAATCTGCGCCAATTTGAGAAAGTGTTGCACGTCTGTCACGTTTAATGATTCTCGTCAGTTGTCGTTTGTCCCGTTCTTTCACGATCTTTTTCCGGCCGCCGTGGTATCGAAGATGTGATGTTTTACCGGATTCCCGATATTCACGGTACACTAGTGAAATGGTCGTACGCGAACATCCAAATGTTATCGCTACCTCGGAGATGCTATGACCCATCTCTCGTGCGCCGACTATAACACCACGTTCAAACTCACTTAAATCTTGATAACCTGCCATTGTAGCAGCAGTACCCGATCTAGCTGCCGACCGCATCGAGCTACTCTGATTGGTTCCATACCTCCGTTATTTGCATATGCAAGCCTAAACCAGTTGTTTTTTGCTCTTCAGTGTATATATACATCGGAAATCAAAATGGTCACCACGTTACTAACATATTTGAATAGAAAAACCAAAACGGATTCAGATTTTCGTTTTAAAAAGGTATGCGTGAACAGAATCCAAACAGCAAGGCGACTGCATATGCTTACAGAATTTCACTTCTAAATCACCATATTACGGACTGTTAGCAAATGGTGAGAAAGTGTGCTTAAAACAGTTATTAAAGCTTCTATCAGGGTTAGAGCCCGGTATTGATATTCACTATGTTGAAAACCCTATGTCTAACAATACAGTTAGGCATTTTTATAGCAAATTAAGTTTTCAAAGAAGGCAGAATTATACAAATCTATAAATTCTTAGTCTGTGTCACCCGAAAAATTGTTAAATAACAAATCATTTTTCCGATAAGGAAATAAAAATCATTTACTAAACATCGAAACAACAATATGTCACATGCCATGTCGGAAACTAGTAAACATCCCGAAAGCAAGATGGCCACCCCTGACTGTAGAATACGTCAACTTCTTATTCTAGAAAATGTTAACTTATTATTCTAAATGACGCTGCAATTAATTCTGTTACGTAAAATGTATGAAATTCAATATATAAGAAAAAGTGGCCGACACAATCCAAAACTGCCGACGCTTATGCTATTGTTATAAATACGTATAATCGAGGTCAATTTCATGACCCATCTCGCCATTGAGACACACGTTACAACCACTCGTGTACTAGGGACCTGGGGAATAAAATGACAGAAGGGGAACATGCCTAAGCAAAATGGAAGGGCATGGTGGCGCCATTTGTATAGCGAGAGTGTGGAGGGGATGGATGGGGAGTGTCATGCTATCTATCTGCTCTAGTAGACAGCGCAGCAGCGGAGTTGTAAAATTTTCTTATAATGATAAACTGGCACCCTGGTTTATAAAGTGCTGGCATAAATTATTTCAAAACTCACAATATTGTACATTCTTATTAAAAAAAATAATATATAATTACGAGATACAAATTAAAGTTTATATGAAGAAAAGTAAACTGACAAGAAAAGCTAGTTCTTTTACAGCTACACGTCAGTGTCACAAAGGAAAAAATCTGGTTTGAGGTTCTAATGAAAGGGAAGTAAAGCAAGTTTCAATATTCCTAGACTTGCGATCCTCATCAAAAATCTCTTCCTGTTATTAACTAGTCGAGAGGGCTACAAGAAAGCTATGTTTTCCACACAGCAATACTTGCGCGCTAACACGTAGCAGAAAGGTACTGTAAGCGCCACTAGTCCTGGCGGCTCGCCTCCCTAGATGCCTGCCTGCGCTTGGGCCGACGGCCCGGCTGTGTACTAACTGTTACAAAAATATTCCGCGTGCATCGGCAAACGTGCAACTAACTATACAGAGTCAAATGTTTTTAGCACGGCATTACGCTGCGGCAAGCTGCGCGAGCAGCTACCTCTCCCTTCGACGACCTCACCCCGCTCGCCGTAAATTCACCCGCCAGCTAACAGTATAATAATAATTTTTACGTTACCATTTTGGGTTATGGGAACAAGCAGTTAACTTCATCCTTCAGCCTGTAAAAATATTATGTTGTCTAATCTAGTTAATTTTTTTTTTACTGATGTAATAATGCGTTTTTGAGGTGACTTTCGCACTAGAATTATTTATAATAGCTCAAAGTTGGGCGCCATGTTGTAATGAAACGTTGTGGGAAACGTTCACACTCTATAATTATTTATAATGCCGCACAGTTGGGCGCCATGTTGTATATTTTTCGTTGTTGCAGTTACAAGCGTATCTTTAATAATATAGCAGCCTCAAAGGTTAGGCGCCATCTTGTAACTTTTCGCCGCTTACACTGTCGACTGTTTACTTGCCACGGCTTGCTCAGGGTAGAAACACGAGACTCAGTACCATTGGATGTGCGTTGATTATGAAAGAAAGTTCAAGTTCGAAGTTTGTTTGTTATATACTTTATTTATTCTTTGAATGACACAGTTCACATACGAATGTCCAGTATGCAGAGTACTAACCTTACAGATAAATGTACAAAAACCAGCGTCACAGTGGTTTACCGTTTATGTTAAACGTCTCATAAATATTCGCCCGAATAAAGAATATCTGCTGCTACCTCCCACACCGGCTGAGAAATGAAGTACTACAGTCTAGTGGCCGATGTGGGGGTTCTAATCCTGCCCGAACGCGGCCTAGGCTAGCATTGCATGATACTTCTCGACCGCGCTGACCTGCCCTCACGGGCGACGTGAAGTAACTCCCTCTGACGACTCTCAACCAATAATACCGCGACTGCCCCGAGGGCGACAGCCAGATACCCTTTTTGTGCTGCCTATCACCCCCCTCTCCTGAGATAACGGCCTGGCCACGTACGCTCTCCCTCGTTNATACCCTTTTTGTGCTGCCTATCACCCCCCTCTCCTGAGATAACGGCCTGGCCACGTACGCTCTCCCTCGTTATCTCACTGCTCCGTACGAACTACTCCTGCGATAAGCGCTCGGCATCCGGCATCTGCCAGCAGCGTCATCACAACTGCACNGCACGGCATCCGGCATCTGCCAGCAGCGTCATCACAACTGCACGTGTCCCGCGCTCAACACAACGTTATCGACTGCCGCGCCGTCAACATAAACTAACCTCGCCGTCCACAAAAACTTGTTGACATATTAAAACTGCGCTGGGGAACTATAACTGTCGACGCATGCAACATCCCGATAATTTAACCTCTCGTTTCTTATAAAATTTGGATGACGCAGTGAAACTGCGCTGAAGGAACGAACTAATGCTGAGGTTTCTAAAACTCCAGAGTTCGAAACGAAAACTGTAACCAGGACTCCTGATAAAAACTTAACACGCAGACGTCCGCCCCTTAACCTACAAATGCACACGTCTGCCTGATAAACACGGGAAACGAGCCACCACGGCTTTAAACTTGAAACACGATAAAAATAATACGAAGCTGTCCCAAAGCTTCACAAACACGAAAGAATTTTACACTTGAGTCCCGAAAAATTCAGAATATTGCGTCATTACACTGAAAGAGAGATAAAAAAAAGCAGCTTTCAAGCTGGACGGATTACTTCCTCTTTCCTGAAAGCCACTCCCTCGCCACGCCAAACAGACCGCAGTCATGCCGCACACATTCCGCCCCACGTCCCGTGACATAGACGCAGCCGCTCCACAATTATTCAACCCTTGAATTTTTAACCGGCGATGGGGGGAAGCCTCTTCCGGTATTCCGATAGCGCTCGGAAGCGTCGTCGCACGTGCTACGAACCTCCCCAACCTCACGGGCACTTCGTAAAAATTCAAATTTTAGGAGAAGGTGAGCACAAAACAAAACGATTTTTTTTTTTTTTTTTTTGNCCCGGCTCGGGAGCTCCCTCGTTTTCCCGATAATGGCTCCGGTGCGGCGAGGCTGGCGCCCAGCGCATGAGTTACTGCGTCCTTCCGGCCAACGCCTCCGCTCCGGGCCGGGATTTATCGTGGCGTTTATCGCCCCCCCCCCTTCCCAAAACCAGCTCACCCTGCTTCTCGCTACTTACAATTACACTACAGCCAGGTGCCATCAACTGCTGCTCTGATATTACCGCGTTCACGGTTACCACGAGATCGTCTTTTTCGTATGTTTGTTTAAAAGGAAACTCATCACAGATACATCTCGCACCGCTCGGTAGAGCTCTAACACTTCCAACACTGAGCGAAATTACGTACTCGATGCGGAACGTTTATATGAGCCTGTGAAGAGGTGAACATTTCATTGGCTGTTGCACTTTGCTTACGTCACGACTTTGTCTTGCCCGCTCGGAACTCGCCAGTTGTACCGAAGAAATGTTAAGGGTTCCGCATGCCTGGCGCTTGAACTGCGTTGCAGTGTTTGAAATCCTTTTTTTTTTTTTTTTTTTTTTTTTTCGAAACTATAAAAGTGTCCCTAGTAAATTTACCTATGAAAAGACATACCCAGACGAGAAATAAATGGCACTTTACAGTTACCACGCATGCTATAAATATTATTTTGGAGCCTTCCAATATAGTTAAAAACAGCTTTTACAAGACTGCCGTATCTTAAAACACACTAGCTGTACACGAGCCAAACTACAATAGGAGCCTGTATTGAACTTTGCTACAGACTTTCCATCCATAGAATGATAAGATCACTGCTGAAAGTCGCATAGGTACACGCATCACTACGAGAACATTGCACGCCAACTTACGAGCCTTGTGCGTAGCGGTGACGGAGTTCTCGTAGCGCGTGCCAGTATAGTCCTTATAACCACTGGGTAAAGATATACCTAAAGTGGACTTCCCCAGGTTAAAGTTTCTGACCACTCCAGCAGGTAAGAATCTGTCGTTCTTGGTATGAACACCACGAAGAGCTAGACCATTTTCGTGGCGGCTGCATGGGGAAGTCTGCAGCATTGTCACTGTGACATCTACCCTCTCTCGCACTCACACTCCATCTCTGTCGCTCCCAGACCAAACTCCACAACAGTAGAACGTGTTCTGAATGTCTGCTATAACCACAAAACTGGGGCAGACAAGATGGGGACACTCGAGTAATTACCTTAAGCCGTATATGTCTGTTTAAGAAAAAACTACTGGTTCTGTCAAACGTAAGTATGCACAAAATGAAACTTAATGTAGGCGTAAATAACGGGAAATGAGGCCAATTAGTCACACTGTCATAATAAAACAATAAACACAACTTTATAAAATACGCAGAGTACAAAAGAATCCCCAACTTTGAAGGTCTGTAATATCAAAACCAAACAACCTACAACCTTAATTGACCAATAAAATGAACCGTGGAACCATGAAGTTTGTTTACCACACTTTTATTTTATTTTAATATAAGAAATGTGTGATCCCCCTTGAACATGAAAGATGTTTATAGCATTTTGTGGTTCCATATCTATATATTAGCCCATTGATTATAAATAATATTTAAACTACTAATTTGTAATATTACAGCTTTCTTATTTCGTTCAAAAATAGAAATATTAAATCACCCCCCCCCCTCCCATCTAGCAAAGTAAATTCCTGGCTGTTTAAATAATTTGCAAATGTTTTAATGAGAGGCACAAATGTCCGCTATACATACATGTGAAAACAGTACCTTGTTTTACATACGTAAGCAGTGCCGTTACTCATATCATGTTCCATACATTAACGGTCTTCAGGGGAAATAACAATATTCGTAATTTTGTATGCACCACAAAGCGCTTACATATAACATTTGGTTGCATTTGTACCCATGAACTGATGCGTTCTTTCTTCTCTTCTGCTTTAGACACTTGTATGCCTTCTGTTGTGCTCATTGTTATAACAGAAGGTAGCAGAAATTGGGTATAGTGTAGTGCGAGCTTAAACGACTTCCGCCTCTCGTAGAATTTAGGCACCAGAAACTTCATAAAACCATTTTTTAATATTTGAAGAGATACTGTTTTGAAAATATACACTACACACTGCTAGTATCTTACTAACATATTAAAATTAACACTGTTAAGTGGTATAGGAATGCAAGTAAAGAGGATAAAATACCCACGATGAACGAATCGAAAGTAAATTTGCTGTATGAATTAACACTCCTCGTTATGAAGGTTATCTCACATGTTATAAAATATATTTCGTTCGTATAGTATAATCGTGCAAACAAAATGAGTGGTCGTTAACGATAAAAGTATGTATTCAATCAACAAAATATGGGTCACAGAGAAAATAAATTTTAGGAAAATTAACTCTAATTTTGTAAATATGCTACAAAGTTAACACACAAGGGTACCATATTATCACAAATAATTCAAATTGTTACACAATGTTCGTAAATTAATATCATCATCCATTTGTAGACTAGGAGACGACAAACATTCCAGAATACATGAAATAATTTTGACACAGTGAAGATATTTACAAATAATTTGTTCTTCTCGGTAAGAATTATATACTATGAACAGATAAATTATTTGATTCGACTACGTTTAAACACACCTGCGCACTTTAATTTATCGTAAGCTGCGAAATCCGAAGTAAAGCTGGGTTTACAATAGAAAATTTACGCGTTAAGACGTGTGCAGAAGAAACGAAAGGGTGTAACCTCATGCATTGGTTTCCAATAGCAGGTCGTGTGCGTTGTTGGGATTTCCTTAGACATTGAAAGAAATAGTTATATTTCATATCTTAAGTGAAACTTGTGAGGCGACGACCACTCAGAACACAGCAGACGGNGTATTGGTTTCCAATAGCAGGTCGTGTGCGTTGTTGAGATTTCCTTAGACATTGAAAGAAATAGTTTTTTTTTTCCTTGAGTAAAACTTGTCAGGCGACGACCACTCAGAACACAGCAGACGGTGTTGTTGGCGGAAAACGGTTATTTACAGTAATTCTATGATAGAAAATGTCGGCTAAAGTATGATCTGCTTAAATATGGTTGTGATATACAAAGTTAGGTAAAGAATAAAGGTAAATATAACAGGCTTGACACCTGTTTCCATTGCCTAGAATTAAGAACTGAAACAATATTGGTAACTGCAAATACAGATGATGTGTTTCCGTATGACAGATAAGCGCTTACTGCATAATTATTAATGCATTATTTTATTTATTGTAAGTTTAGCTTAACTATTAACGATTGGCACCGAGTCATTGCATGCAACCTATGTTTAGTGTAGAAATAGTTATATTTTGTAATGCAGTCTGAAGTAGAATACTGCGACTCTCTTTGTTATGTCTAGTTTTCATGCGTTCTTTAGTGTTACATTACTGATAATAACTTCGGTGCCAACGTAAATCATTATTGTAAACATGGATCTTACCGAGGCGACAATTGTATTGTCACTTTAAAAAACGTGATCATCAATGTCCATTTCCCGCAGTATGCATAAGGTTTTCTGCTTAATGAGATGCACACTCATACAGCGTTCGCATTCGTCTAAGTACTTAATGTTGTACATGTTTCGGGAAATGACATACGCACTTACACGGGGAAACGAATGTGTGTTACGTCTCGCGCCCTTTCAGCCCATAGGCTACAATTTTTAAAAGCGATTTAAATGTACTTCATAATTGTTATTCTTGATTTTTTTTTCCTCTAAAGAGTGGCATGGAGGCATTAACTTTCAAAAAATGCCAATGAAAAAAGTTACTAACTAGTACCCACCGATGCAGCAAGAGGTATTGCCGGCAACACTTGCTGACTCCCAGTAGACGAATCCTGGCAGATCTCGGTATGTTCTTTCAATGCATCGCCTTGCACAAACTGCAAACATTACGACCAATGTCGTAATGCTTCATCGCGCGAATAGTACTATTCGTACATGTCGTTTTCATGCCGACAAGCATTTTGACCAGAGGTGAAAACTGGATCGCAAAATCGGCACTGGAGACAACCAGTTAGAGATGATGAAGGTCGCGGCTCCATGATCGTTGGGGTCAAAGGCACGCCTTCGTATTCGCAATTCATCTTCGTGGTATGACAAGAGAGCGCATCCAAATCGATGTTTTCTTCTGGGGCGAACGAGTTTGTGGGTTTTCTCAGAGTACTTCCATATTTTTACATATACATTTTATGGTGGAAGCCTTTTGTGGGCACAGCTTGGCTCTTTGCTGTAAGAAGAGCCGCATTTATATGGAAAAAAATGACAGTTGACGTTCTGATCGAGGGTCTTGGGTCAAGGGTCTAGTCTTGAGTCAAGGTCTTGAGTCAAGAGTGACGAGTCCAGGGGCTTGAGTCAAAGAAAAAAAATTTAATTTTTTTGGGTTTAAGGTCATCCAAGGTTACTAGGCTCAAGGTCACCGACATACAACATGGCGGACAATATGGCATCCTCCAGCAATGTATAAACAAAGGAAAAATAAAAAAACCAAGATGGCTGCATACGATGGAATGAGAATTGATGAGGAGGGAGGGGAATGTTAAAGACAATGTGATTGATTGGAGGGATTCAGTAGTCTGCTGGATGTGGTGCTGGAGGGACCTCCAGAATGTAAGTTTTTTTTAATGTTTTAATAATAATTTTCAATGAATTTTAATTATAAATATTTTAATAAGAATTTTAAAATAGTTTTTAAAATACATTTTTAATTAATATTTTTTAATAATTTTACATTTTTGGGATTTTTAAAGTCAAATGTCACTAAGGTGAAGGTCACCGATATCTAACATAGCGAACAATATGGCAGCCGGGGAGCGGAATGACAGAGCAAGAACAGCTTCGAGCTCCGGTGCCAGACTGCAATGCTCCCATCTTCCCTTTTTCTACTACTACCCGGGTAAACATAACCAGTATTCTTAGTGATTTGTTATAAACCAAGCGTAGCAATGAATTTATAGTTAATATGCAGGGCAGTAAGAACACAGTCAATTTTGTACAAGGCAAGGCATGGATGTGTGTAAACGTTATATCAAAATTCGAAAATTAATTTTTTATTCATACCATTAATAGTGTTGGTACAAAATGTACATCTAGTTTTTACGAGTTTTAATAATGTATTGTAGATACCTGCCTTTACTGCGTCAAATACTTATTCTTATTCATTCCTTTCTTGAAAAAAATGCCTATGATTGATTAAAGCAACACTTTCATTGTCAAGCGCTTTTCAGCTACAGCTCCTAATGGGTTGATAATTTTAAATATATACCCCTACATTCTAGCACACATTCAGTATTTGCTTGCCGTCAAAATGGGTGTACTTTTATTCGGCTGAACGACAAATTCGAGAGACAAATATTTAATTCTGCCTTCCTTGCTTATCAAACTAAACAATTGAATTGAGTAGGAAGGTGGATGAGATTATAAAAGACGTAATAATAAATCGTTCCTCGTGTGGTATACGGGCAACGTGTTGAAAGTACAGAAACCTTCGGCGCTAAGCACCGTACATTGCAATGTTAAAGTACCCATGAAAGCACTGCTTCCCGTTACGTTCTTTCATTATTAATGTTTATTCGGTACGTAAGGTTTATTCATAATGTTATTGAAGCTAGCGACAATGCTCGAAACATAACAAATGTTCTGTAGAACAAAAAGCAATATTATATGTTTCTAGTTTGCAATGCACATAAGTCGATGACTCAATGTGTAATGCACACTTCCGCTTCCAGGTTATTTAAAAGTTATGTCAAGCAAATCAGCAGCGTCGGTGGAGAAAACTGCAGCGATACCAGCTGTGTGATTACCATCGCTAGCGTACCGAACTGAGAGAAACGTAAATAGTAATACCCTGCATGAAAAAAACACACATTTTTAAGCAGCCAAAACATTACCACCGTTTGCGGAAATTTTTGTTTATAATGATGCCATGCGTAATCAAGTAAAGAGAGCGGTACAAATACTCTTTGTGCCTTTTTCTACCAAATATCATATTTTAATATGTACTGTGTGTGCGTCTGAGCTTTACGGGTGGTTCTACGTAAGATAATCTTATTACTTCATTAACTGTTCAAATATGCAGGGAAATGTCACAAAATCAAATAAGAATAAATTTAACATTTTAAATATGTAAAAATATTTTAATGTTGGTGGAAAACACACCCGACGTTCTAAAAGTTCAAGATAACGGAGCCGGCCAGTACAATTAAGCTACTTCTTTTTTAGGAGCCTGCAGTGAACCTCGCTACATACTATCCGCCGATAAAATGACAGGGTCGCTGCTTGACGTCCCATAGGTATAGTCCATTCATGGTTTCTTCGGATGTTAAACTAACCTTTGAAAAATCACTCTAGGAGTAATATGTTAACCTGTATACACTGATCAACTTTTAAAGTATTATATTTTTGAATAAATGATACTTTAACTTAGTATCGTCTATAACTTATAATATTTATTTCGTATTCAATACGCATTAAAACAGAGAGAGCAGCTATGTTTTGGCAATGACCAGTAAGAAATAGTTCACAGTTTAAATATTGTTTTAGCCAAGTTTTTGATATTCTATTTGTACATTAAGCGTTGCCTATTGACCTATTTAATTGTTAGTTAAAAATATCAGTGCAAAATACGGTACATAGGTCCTAGAGACATGGTGTGTTTTTTCGAACGAGGAAGAAACTTCAAATAGGCTGTCGGCGGAGCGAAGCTTGTCGCCCTCGCTCCCTCTCTCCTTCCTCTCATGGTCTTTGTCTCGGGAAGTTTCGCACTGCTAGAAGTAGCAGGAAAATTATACGTGTTTTTAATTTTGTATATCTTATACTTATTACAGCAAAAATAATGATTTTTGAATTTGTAATTTACAACTATAAAGAGATTTTAATGTTTGAATACTTATTATAATATGTTTGGATGTGTTGGAGAGAGGGTTACAAATCCGAAGTTGGCAGAAGTGGCGACTGGCGAGGAGAGTGGCGACATGAGTATGACATGGCGTGTTGCTGTCTTCTTTTTTTAAGGTTGCTGTTGCTAAACGAAGCGTTAATTTTTCATACTGCGAAAAATACTTCAAATTACATCGAGTTCGTACACGTATTTTTTAAACTTACCTAGGCAAGTTACGATTTTGTGATAAATCAGTGGTTCCATGGCAGTAATATACTGTAACGTGCGTCGTGACCGGTGCATGTGAAAGGTTCGTGGTCGTTACGCTGGCCCAGTGAGTGTGAGATTGCAAATATTGGACGTGCATAATTTATACGTTTTAACTGTGAGCTCTTTTTATGTCGAAGGTAATTGTTTAGAGTAACGTCTGTTTATTCATCACAACTTTGTAACATTGCCTAAGTGTTTTGAAACACAGTAGTGTAACGAACCTATGTTTTTGTGATTTGAATGTTTGCTACAATCCAAAAAAATTACTAAGCCAAGCCACAAAATTTTAAATAAATAAATAAACCTAGTAAAAAGTAAGTACCTACGCAAAGAAATATGAGCGTAATAAAAGTTTCGGTAGGCCTATTTGTATGTACGTTCGCCACTATCTTTTAAGTTTATCGCTGCTATGTACAAAAAATAAGCGATACGAGTTGCGTGTACTATTTACGTTTCTCACAGTTCGGTACGCTAGCAATGGCGATCATACAGATGGTATCGCTGCAGTTTTCTCCACCGACGCTGTTGATTGACATAACTCTTAAATAACCTGGAAGCGGAAGTGTGCATTACACATTGAGTCATCGACTTACGTGCATTGCAAACTAGAAACATATAATATTGCTTTTTGTTTTACAGAACATTCGTTACGTTTTTTGGAATAATCATAAATTTTTGGCAAGTGCCGTCTACAATAAACGTTTAGCTAAGTTTGATTATTTTCTCCCTTGCGATGATAAACAGTGATTGGTGCAGTTGATTTAAATTGCAAATATGGAAGGTATATAGTGATATGTTCCCTGAAAGTAAATCAAGAAGCCACACTAATATAAGAGTTGAAGTAGGTAGTGAAATCCCTGAAAGTAGTTCAGACTCTGAACCAGGTACACTTGGTGGGCCAGAAGACAATTTCGTCGAGGAATCTAGGTCACAATACACTTTAGTGGAGGGATCCGAGGATTTAAATTTAGGTAATAATAATACAGAAATGGAAAGCACTCCTTCTTTGTTGACCCAGGGTTTTCCTTTGAAAAAAGTTCTGAGGACGTATCAGAATACCTGAAGAACTTAACAGAGCAGTGGTCGTGAATAATTGGGATGATAAGAAGTGTTTAACTTAGCTAACTAGTTTCTTGAAGGGAGCGACCGCCTGGTGGTTTGATAGTTTAGGTGAACAAGTAGAGGAAATAACTTATGGTGCGTTGGCAACAGCTTTGAAAGCAGCATTCACAAGGGTAGCAGAGGCTGAGGATCTGGAAATGCGCTTGCGTATTAGAGTTCAAGGTGTCGATGAGTCCATTGAAGAGGAATTTATATATGACGTAATTAGTATTTGTAAGATGTCAGAGGAGAACATCATCAGGTATATATTAAGAGGATTGAGGCCAGCAATAGTAGACAAAGTTATGATTTTAGAAAAGAAGTCAGTCCAGCAGCTAATAAACAATTTAAAGAACATTGAAGCAGGTAACTATTATGCAAGGAATAGGCATGCATTATCACCCGAGTGGTCTCGGACTAATCAAGAACAGAATCTTGTTTAGAAACTAATTTTGAAACACAGGTTTTGTTTTTCGGTTGTGAGAAAAATTGTTTCTTGAAATGTGATTTAACGCTTTGTAAAGTGTGTGTTATAGGAAAATCACCCATTGCATCCGTTGTAACCTGACCCTAACCTGCGTGGTAGGACCATTTGGTGTTGTGCGATTCCTAGACTATGGCAGTCCTTGCCATCCTGAGGTGGTTGGCGCTGACGCAAGTTTGAACGCACTATGTAGCTGCAGAGTCCATTGCTACTAGAGTGGTGGCAGGTGCCCATTTCCAGCCGATAACCAAGGTAACTGTATACACTTAATCTGTCCCTTTAAATTTTCAGTCGTCATGGCCACAATAACTTGCTGGTAAAGCAGAGGATATTGCCAGAGATTTTCCTTGTGCAAATCACGGATATAAAGACTTTTGTAAACATACATAAAGAAAATCAAGGTTTTTTTGTCGTTAACGGAAACTTTGTTGAATACCATAAATGAAGCAGCTGGAGAAGACCTGGTAGAAGTTCAGAAACACTTAAGATCTAAACGAGGGTTAATCTTCCTAGGGGGAGATCGCGAGCTGATGTTATGACATAGCCACCACAAATCAGGTAGACAGTTTGTTTAGAAATGAACAGGAACTAATAAGTCACATTTAATCCACGAATAAACAGGTGTTGACGAACCATTTAGCCTTGGCCAATATTTCCAATCAAATTGCAGTAGTCAATAATGCAGTCTCAGATCTTTTTGGTAAAGTACAAACGAAATTTAATAATCTTACAAAATATCTCAATTCTATCAGAAAGGCCTTGGAAGACAGCAATGCAGCTAAGATAAATGAACTTTCGAATGTCCTTCAAACCCAACTCTTGCTTGCAGCCCTTATGGCAAAACAGGTCCATACAGTGTTTAGATAGAAAATCTTAGATCAACGTAGGTTCCATAAGTTGCCTGCAGTTTTGGTCTCACACAAAGACTTAAAACGGAAGTTACAATCTTTGGCTCAAGTAGTTGATAAAGACGGGTATCGTTTAGCTATCCCGATTAGTTGAGTACAAGTTTATTACCACTTAGAAATAAGCTCATGTAAAATTTTTGAGGACAGACTTTTTGTAAAAATGAAAATATCCATAGTTAAGAAAGATGCTGATTGGAAGCTGTATTATTTTTTTGTGGCTGTACCTTTTAAGTGGAATAACTCTGTTCATCACGAGACCACCTTTCTAGCAGTAAATGGGGAGGAAGCTACGACCATCAGAGGTCCAGCGTTGCAGGATTGTAGACCCTTCCAGAACCACCTCTGTTTTGTTCCTAGATATTCTGGTGATGCTGTAACTGGGGCCTTATGTCCAAAATCTGTTTTTTTGTGGCGTAATGGCTGAACATTTAGGAGAGGTGTGCTCGTTTAGTTGTCAATCTGGATAGTGTTCTATCAGTAAGAATGAAACCAGAATTTTAGACGGAAGTGAACATCCAGGCGCTATTGATGTTGCGGTGCTGTGTGATTGTAGGTTATTTTTGAGTGAAGAAGTCGGAATCTACGAGATGTATCCTTGCGACTACAACACAAAACTGAATTTGAAATGATCAGTGTAATCCCAACAGCCTGGTCAAAGTTAAAAAAAAAAAATTACATTTCCCTGCCCATCCAACGTCGACACAGACTGTTTTTCCTTCTTTTAACAATTGCCTTGAAAAGAACTGGCCCTCTTCTATATCCTTATTTAAATATCACTTTGGGCACTAGCGTTAGCAGATCACCTCATATTTTCTTGGATACACCGATTGGTTTTGAAAATTGTTGGGTTCGAAACCTACAGAGCATCTCGTTGGGCCTAGTAATAATTTTTATTTTGATAATTACCTTTAGGAACCCTTTTTTGATTGGATTAAGTAACTCTCTAGCTTTTCATAGGCGAGGAAGCTTAAATATGTCGCAATGAAAGTAGTTGATAAGTACCATAACTTGGTGAACCTGTAGTTTTTTGTTATTGTTTGTGTCTTCTTTCCCGTATCATTTATTATTGTTGATGTAATGTGAAAGTGTTTCTAGGAAGTAAATATTGATGTTTATGTCTTCTTTATGAATTCATAAAAACAAAGTGTTTGGTCTTGACGATACATAACCAGACCTTCATTGAACTGTTTCTATAGTCGTTAAGATAGATGTTGAATTTGTGTTAGGTACAAAAAGATAACTGATGTTATTTAAGAATAAGTATATAACATAGAAAAAATATAGACACTAGGATTTACCTAAAATACAGTTGCCCATAGGGACATTACTGTAGTAGGTGGTGTCTAAGTATTGTTTGACGCGAATTGAAAAAGCAGATAATAAGACGCTAGATTATTTTGAAGCCGTAAATGTTTTTGGCATAATTTAAAATAGCCGCTAACATGTTTTTCTGGTACATGCAGATGATGAATGGAGTTATAATCTTAGACGATCAGAACACCTATTTTATAGAAGCTAGATGAATATGTTTTGAAACAGAATATTTGTTTTTGGTGGTAATGAATTTTTTTTGTTCCGCATCTATAATATAAGATGTAAATAAAGCTGCTAGCCTATGATGACATTGTCGAGGCGAGAATTTGGTGTGCTGACTGATATAATGGGTATAAGAACTTGAGGTATAGTAATAAGTTTAGATGATTTTAATGTTTTTGATAGTACCATTAAATTTGACTTTGTTGGGGTTAACAGTGAAATGATATGATGGGTGGGAAAGATCAGGCAACTTTTCTTCTCTCCACTCAAAGAGCTTCGTGAAAAAAAAAATGGACTTAATAATTTTCTACATTTTTAGAAAATAAATTTTTTTTCGTTATATTAAATAATAGTGCGGAAAAGATAAGACGGAGTAAAATGACTTCAAAAACGAATGACACAAGCTATATCAATTTTAAATTTGTACAGTATTTCGTACAAATCTAAGAACTTAACAAAATTAAAATGCTAGAAAGTAGCTGAAGATAACTGTAAATGTTATCTGAATGTATGAGAAATATTTCTTGGAAATGTATGAGGTTCACACGTATTTCAATTTTAATTGCAACATGCCTCTCCTCAATAACAAATTTAGCCAAAATCAAACTTCATGTTAAAATAAATAATTTTTTTAATTTAATTTGTGCGAATTGAAATTCCAAGTTAAAATGTTTGTGTTTAATATAAAAAAAAAGTGAGAGTTTAATTTTTAAATGATTAAGTAGTTTTATCAATTTATCATTAACTTCACGTCACGAAGACCATAACATATCCCCAAAATCCAGAAAAAAAATTAGGCTCTAGGACAGTCTTAACGACACAGCTACTGTCTGCAGTGGAACAAAGTAGCACGTGCGAAATTACAACATGAAGGAAATGTTTTTTAGGCAGTGTAAGGAAACCGACAGAAGTCGGAACACGTGCGTGTTACCTTGCGCGGGGTCCATGCCGACGGCAGCCATGGGGCGGACACTCGTGCAGACGGGAGACTGGCGGCGAAGACACCGACGCACGGTCCACGTGCAAGGCAGCTTGGGAACGGGGTTGCTCGCGGCTGGCTGGGAATCCGGCCGCCTAGGCTCCGGGAGCCGCGCCACTCCGCGTTTTGCCGGTGTACGTGTTCCCAGGCTCTAACTCTCCTCTCCACATACAAGTTAGGTCGCGGCACTCCAGCACTTTCAACCTGGACTGATACGACCCCGGCGTGCGTCGTCGTGGAATCGAGCTGTCGTGAAGACCAGCCAGTGCCACGGGAGATAAGGAGAGGTGTGAACTGACCGTTGACTGGATCCTGCTGAGGTTCCCTCATTTGACCGTGCGCGGGAGTTGAGGCCGGAAGGATGACGCCCCCCGCCCCCTTTCGGCTCGATCCTTCACAGATTCGCAACCCGCGCCAGATTGAGGTGCTTAAATTTATTTTCAGATCACCCATAATAATGAGATACATGGAGAGGTGTATGGAAAACGAAGAACAATGTTTACAATTACGTTCGTCTATTCTTATTCCGCCACCGTCACCAACAGAAAAAAACTATTACCGTAAGCTTTTACATCACGCAAATTTGGACCACACAAAGGAACGTCAATAAAACATCCAAACGACTGCCAAGGGTTGGTCCGAGAAACTAAATACTATAGACCCTCAGCAGAGAGCGTTGGCTGAGAAAACTGCTAATGTTGTACTGTTCGAGGCTAATCCAGGTACTCTTAGACATCCTGTGAAAATCAACGAAGATCCAGGGTATTGGACAGTTGCAACGCAACCCCCTTTCCCCAACACAAGCCCTCCAGTCCAAACTTTTCCATCTCTGGGAACCTCGTCATCGGAAGACATGAGCCAGTTGAAGGCTAATTATTTATCATACCGCACGTTTTGTTAATATATTTCTTATTTTAATTTTATTTTAATCCAAATATGTTTTATGCAGTTTTAAGTTATGTACCAAACATACCACACCTTAAATCACACACACACACATATAATTTTACAGCAATTCACATGTCCTTACATTAGCTTGAATTTAAAGTAACAATCGAGAACATTCGGACGCACAGCTCACTGATTACAGGGTGAGAGAGCAAATAATGACAAAATTTACAGGTAAGGAAGGCGTAATTAAGGAAAGGATTCGACAGGTTTTGGCAATACAGGTGACGTCATTATTAGTGGTCGGGTAAGGTCCGTGTCAGACATAAATTCATTTAACGGAAGACTCTCTGTCCTTCGATTGCTTATAAAATAGGCGTTCTTTGCTTACTCGACAAAACGAGCTACACTTTAGTTCATCTGCTTCAGCTGCTTGTGGTTTGTCATGCAATATTTATACGCCTCCTGTGAACTTGTTTATGTAAATTGTGATAGACTGTTTACAGTTATTTGAGGTGCTTCTGAAATTAATATTTGAGCAATGTCACTGCTCCTACAACATGTATATATCGCAGGGAGATGATAAAACCGGAGATTTGATCAAATCCCTAAGGTAGATGATCAATTCACGGAAGATGTTAAAATGACAATTCTGTGGGGGTGATTTCCCTAAAGAAAGTAAGTGATTTGATCAAGTCCCTTAACTGTTTTAGTGAATAGATGAAATAAAGAAGTCAGGACTAGCCCAAAGCGTAGCCATAAATTACGCACCGTGGCCGATCCCCAGCACCAGCAGGGAGGTTCACTACTGGTGTTATGGTCATTTCAAGGCTCGCCGGCAATTTTTTATAGGTAATGAGGCTATCAGCTTCACTTGACCGACGCATGAATAAAGTGATTAGGTAAATGGTAATGTTAGTTTTCCATATGATGGAAGAATACACAATGTGCATACAAGTAGACCTTCAGCAGGGCTTTCAAAAGTGCTCAGTTTACCGCGAACAGCCTTTATCAACACGAATATTTTAATTTAAAAAGGTTAATGACATGATTTTGAAACTTTAAATTTCAAACTTTTCCAACTTCTTGTGGAGTGTCTTACTGCAACATTGACTCACATTGTAATGATAGATTTGGCCCCTTGGAGCGATTACTGAATCAGTACCTGCATGCCTCTGGCAAAATCAAAGTATCAGCATTTAACGTCAACCTGCATACTAAATAAATGAAGATCTAAGCTTTACTTTCTACATATCACCGTAGTAACTGACCATGGTATTCCCATCTACAAAGCAAAATTGTTAAATAAAGGCCATTGGGCCTGTTGCAGATGTTATTAAGCCTTACGGACATTGAACTAGTGACGTAACATACGCTTTGATATGAGTTTAGTTTTAAATTAAATAAAAGGCGAACTCGTCCTTCATTTGGCAGCCAATAATCCACTGACCAGGGTTGAGCACCACATAAAGCCTTTTAGGCTAGCCACAATACTGCAGGGTGGATATGATTTATGTCTCCTTGATAACCACGTGAATAACCGGATGACTGCTTTCTGGCTGCTGGCAACGTAGTAAATAACTGCATAGGCACCCATGTTTAACTGGGACGAAGAAAAATCACCCTTTGCGACCGTTCTTTAGCGACAGAACTCACGGTTCTTTAACTACTCGGGCATGTCAATCACATGACCACACACGCCACGCCCGGGTGGAAAAGCGTGATAACAATAACGTCAAACAGGACGTAACCATCCTCCCCCTCCCAAAAAAAAATTGTACTTCAGTTTTAATGCATCACGAGACAGTGAATGCGTGCGAATGTCGCCCTTAGGGGCTCCCAAGCGCACATAATTCGCGTTACGAAATCACGCCCGGCTATTTATCCTAGCATTATGACCACTGGCCTGGGGGAAGCATCCCTTGACGCCCCGTCGCCCTCCTCCAAAATTAAAACACGCTGCTGACGTCATCACATTCCAGCGACCACGGCCTGAAAACAAAAACCGCGCGAATGTGCGACGGCAGCAAAAATAAATTCCCCGCGCTGAATTTGCTCGAATGCGCTGCACGCGGGC
>NQII01002204.1:0-98208 GCA_002778355.1 Clitarchus hookeri | reverse complement strand
CGGTACACAACTCTCCACCGCGAGAATAAACAGAGCGGAGGGCAGTTTCCCACGCCTGGCGTGGATGAGCGGGGTTGGCCAAAGGCCGCCTCTCGTCAAAACAAACACCTGGGCAAAATAGGCGGCCTGGAATAAATACGTCAGTGGTGTTATTCCGGACGACACCACGCCAAGCTGTTACATCCCTGTGCGCGACCGTAATCCCTACAGCAACAGTAAAAGAGCAGCCACATTTTGACCACAGCGGAGGTTCATTATTGTTACAACCTCAAAGCGGCCATTTATAATGAAATGGAACGACAGACCGGCTTCGCATGGGAATTAAAATAAACTTATTACTGACGGATTAGCCTCTGGCAGTCCGATAGTCTATTTTATTTACGCAATGAAAATTTTTTTTCCAACGCAGGGGCGCGGTCATTCGATATTTACTAAAATTTGCCAAGATTATTAAGAAATTTTTTTTTACGTGATTTTACTGTGCGTTATTATTTACATCTGTATGATGTTAGTCGACTTGCGTCTACGAACAGCAGTAGCATCTAACAACAGTAACTCCGTAACGTTTTTCGCAATGCCATGGCGTTATCGAGCAGACATATGCAAATCGCTGTAACCACGTGGAACTAACCAGGATTACGCAAAAGTCAATCTACCGAGAATACTAGAGGAGGATGCGTCCCTGGGCACGGGTTTTGCTAGGCGAGGTCAAATAGAACAGACAGAAGCGGGAGAAAAGGGCCCACAGCACCCAAACAAAAAACTACACATAACTATGATATCAACGGAGTAACTAAATAGGGAGTTGTTTTGCACGTTTGTTTTCTCTTTCCTTCCTACTTATGTAATAAAAAAACACGCGGTGTTTACAACATAAAAAAGGAAACCTAATATAGTAACATAAAAACTGGAGGGAAACAAAGGAGATAAATATTTGTTCCATTTTAAATAATAAAACTTGTACTTTAAAATATTAAATTTAATGTATATATTGTCCATTCGCGAATGCATAATCGGCGATTTATATAAGCATGACAGGAAAACCCAAGTAATTAAAAAACATAAGTTATCAAAAATTGACCAGCAATAAAATACCTATATTTAACCGCTTAAATCGGCTGGTTTAATTACTGTAAAAGGCAAAACCATAAACAATAAAGGATAAGATTTAAAAAAAAAAACAGTAAACCAGTAACTTTGCCAATTAAGATACTAAATGCTCTATAACAAAAAATTTACACAATTTATACAGAAACATAAAAATTAATATTCACCAAATCCACATATACAAATGCGAAAGTGTGTTTGGATGTTTGTTTGTCCCTCTTTCACGTCGCAACGAGGCAACGGATCGACGTGATTTTTTGCACAGAGATAGTTGGAGGACCGGGAAGTGACATAGGCTACTTTCTATCCCGAGAAAAAATATATTATTTAAATTTCTTATTAAAATTCTTGTAGGAAAATGAAAAAGTACACAAACGGAATAACAATGCAACGTCAACAATACGCCAACAATGTAACGTCGGAACCGAGCAACAGATCGACGTAATTTCTTGCACAGAAATAGTTGGAGGGCTGAAAGGTGATATTGGCCACTTTTTATCGCGAGAAAAAAATTTACAAACTATAATAATAGTGAATCAAGTCGGAAAAAGTTTGCCGCCAGCGCGCTCTTTGCAATACGCTGTCTAAACCGTTAAAGATGGAACAATATCATGTAGTAAAGAATTGTGTAGAATAAAAAGACCTAAAAAAAATCCCACGGTAGCATATATATTATAACCGAGAAATACTAATAAGTGTTTCTACCAGAGATAAAACTTTTCCCTCCTTCATTACCAAATTTACTGGGCGCATGTCTCTATTCGTCTGGAACGATTTCGGGAAACCATGGAAAGCTAAAATGAGAATGGCCGGACTGGGATTCGAACCCCGGTCCTCCCGAACGCGAATGTATTGGCTTGCCCCTGCGCTAATTCGCTCAGGCCGTACCATGAAAGATCGGCGATTGGGCTTCTGTACTGCAGTAAAATTTGGCATAGGCTACTTTTTATCCCGAAAAAATATATCATTTCCTCAAAATTTTTTTTTTGTAAAATTAGCGCTCGGGGTACAATGCTGCGTTAATGCTTGATATATCGATACTTATAGGTATGTCGATACTTATCGATATATCGATATATCGATAAGTATCGATATGGAAAATAACTTATCGATTGACATGTAACTGAAAAATATATCGGTCCTTGCTATATATAGCCTAACTATTATATAAATGCGAAAGTGTGTTTGTTTGTTTGACCTTCCGCGTCGCAATGGAGCAACGGATCGACGTCAATTTTTGCAGATACACGTGGAGGGCCGGGAAATGACATAGGCTACTTTTTACCCCGAGAAAATTTCTCATTCCCTTGGGAAAATTATTATTGGATAATGAAAAAGTACACAAACACAATAACAATGCAACGCCTCACCTAGCTACAGATCGACATAATTTCTTGCACAGAAATAGTTGGACGGCTGAAAGTTGAAATTGGCTACTATTTATTGCAAGAAAATATCTCAAAAAATGTACTTAGCAAAACTTAGAAAATGTAGGGGAAAATTTGTTTTAATTAAAAATTATAAAGAGAATGATTAATGTAGTTATTTGTTTCATAGCAATACTATAAATAGAACTGTTGATCTCAACCAATCGAAGTCAATAAAAAAAATAAAGAATGAATAGAAATGTAAGCAGTTATACGTTATTCACGGTAAAGTGAGCACTTTTGAAAGCCCTCTCATTTGGAATAATAGTCAATAAATATCTTTTATTTTAGTCTTAGACGTTAACATCCGAATTTGGTGGAATATACGCATGTAAGTAGTAATACTTACATGACAATATTTATTTAAAAAGGTGATTAAAAAATAAAAAATGGCTGAAAGGAAAACGTAAGCGACAGTTAGGCGATTCCGGAGCGGCGAGGGACGACTGCAGCGATCTGCGAGAGTGCATCGGCGAGCTTGTGTGCAGTGAAGAGTGGGAATGATCTGCGAGACTGTGGACCGGATGCGTGAGTGAAAAGACATTCAGGACGATGGAAATAGACAGTTTTAACTAAACGTGTGGTAATAATTGGTGCAGTTTAAGGGACATTAGTAAGAGTAAAAACTGCGATTGACTTCAATTAAAAGGAGATAGTAATTAAATATTCTGTTCAATAAGAATAATAATAGTTAATACGACGCTCATACTGGTAAATAACAGATGCTTGACTGTTTGTAGCATTGAGAATAAATATAATCATTGAATTTAGTTATTTTATTTTTTATTAAGACCTCCATCCCTTACGAACTCGGAAACTCAGGCATTCTTGTAACAGTATTATTAGCAAAAAATGCTATTTTATTATTATTACTTTTCTAAATTTTTAAAATTTCAACTGTAAAACTATCTCTAGATTAACTGTTTAGGTATAAAGTTCTTAAAAAGTTACAACTCTCTTGAAATATAGTTAAAGTACTCATTCATTAAAATTATTTAGATTTGATTTTGAACTATCAAATTTTTTTCATAATAGATTATACAAAGTTTAGATTTCCTTTGAACAAGAAAATTTAATTGTTTGTAGATTGTGAAAATTATTAAGCAAGATAATTTATACATAAACAAATTAACAAATGTAATTTTTGTAAAGTTTTTCATTACTCTTGTTTTACTTTAATGTAATGTTGCTCATCAATTAAATTTGAGTTAGGAAATAATCCCACAGGATTTCTGGAGGTAACAAGAGTTTTACAAACTTTCCAATCTTAGAATTGTATTAAGTCAATTTAAAAAAAAAAATTCAATTTAAATAATAAACAAAACTTACTTTCCTTTGTAAGAAACATTAACTTTTTGAATAAAATAATTTTTAAAAAATTTGACTTTTTTTTCTAAGGGCTGATATAAAAATGTGGGCAAACTATACGTGATACTGTTATTCGCGCGGTCCGGTAATGACCCACATCAACTCTCCTCTCTCCTCGGGCGGTCTGCTCCGGGCGGCCGGCAGCCGTTGGTGACAGCTGGCCTGACTGGCGTCACAGCTGCAGAACTCGACGATTTGGGAGGATGCGCAAGAATATTCTGGGAACTAGTCGGACCCTCGCCGCAATGCGACATTTAGAGAAATGTTTGGGCGATGGCCTACGACCTTATAAATATCGCAACTGCCCCAGGATCAGGAGTATTGAGTAAAAGTCTTTTACTGAGTGCGGTAACCGGGCGAAGTCGAGTGCGCCGAGGGACATCGGTGAAGACGACGGACGACGACGGGAGATTGCAGACGACGGCGGACGAGGTGTTTGTGGCGTGAACGGACGAGAGGGCGTGAAACCCGACGAGTGAAAGCTAGTTACTGTGCATCAGGCGCTCGGAAATCTCTAGAACTTTGCGGACTGGCGGGACCTGGAGTGAACTGAGGTGGGACTGAATGAACATGTAATACAGACTTTATTTTAAATATTGGAACTGTCAAATATGGACATATAATTTATAAAGTAATTCAATAGGTTTTGATGCACTGTTCAATGGGAATGATTTCAGTTATTTACATACCTTAATATCTTTGAAGTAATTGTAAATTGTAATGATTGAATTTTTTAAATGTAAACAACAAGATATATAAATTTAATGTGAAATACTGTAATTATTGTAAATAAATTAGCAAATTATAATTAACTCCTTTATTTAATTAAGACCTCCATCTCTTAACGAACATGACTACGCCCACTAACTTTAAGAAAATTGCAACAATACAGAATTTTCATCTTCATTAATATATTTATATTATGTATAATGTAACTAAATATTTATTGTCATTTTTATATATTACATCATTAAATTGCTTAGTATAAGAATATGCTGATTATGAAACGCCATAAAAAAATTTTTTCTCAATAAAATACTAAAAAAAAGTTTTCATTAACTTTAGTAAAATAAAAAAACTAAAATTTGTATCAGAATACTATATTTTTATTTTAATGAAAAATCACTTTTTTACAATAATTTAAACAGGGAAATATTTGAGCTAAAACCAAAACATATACCAGAACAATTTTTATAACGTACTGATTAAACATTTTGGAGAAGGAATAATTTAACTTGTAAAACTGTAATGTAAATAACTTGTAATTGTTCAGACTGCACACAAATGTGTTAAAACAGCTCACTATCCAACAAACTTTTGAAGTCAAAGAAAATATCAAGATTTTACTGAACCAAACACACAGCAACTTTTAATTCAAAACTGGGATAAACTTCTTTGTTTCTTAATTTATTTCCTAAACTCAATTCTTATAGAAATATACAATTGGGAATACGGACACGCAAAACAGTTTTAATAACAAACTGCAGAGAATTAAAAATGTATTTAAAATATTAAGACTATGTCAATCGCATCGCGACTAGGATAAAATTAAGATTTTCAAGTTATACAGGACTACGACTCCATCAACAAGAGAATCTAGGTCTAACCTTTTCCTTGCTCATCAGTTGTTACCTGCGGTGATGATGAGGAGGTTATTAACTGTATGGCAGTGATGTATATGGGATATGGGATATTAGATAAGGTAATGGTGTAAGTAATGTTGAATCATTTCATTAGTTATGCACAGTTATTTTGATGGATGATTGAATGTAAAAGAACGCCAAAGTTCGTGCCCACATCAACATTTTCGGCCTCCCGATACTGTTATTTCTGGAGATTTAGGAATGTGTGGCTATGAGATATAACGTAGCTGTGTATTTTCACACTGTAAAACTAGACATATGACGTTTCTTTACTGCTCAGCACACAATTTCGTCCTCCATCATGCACATTTAAGATAAAGGAAAATGTTTATCACGATTCAGAGCGGGGACCCCATAACCGACTGTAGGTTCAGTAGTAATCACACCGCTAACGACCACGAATCCGGGTACACATAATCGCTCAGGCGGAACCACAGCTTCCGCAAGCGTCGCTAATCGACAGCCACGCATACAGAGGCGAGACTGTCGTCCCGTCACGCGCGAGCCGGCTCATGCCACCAGCTTCGCGGGCACAGAAGAACCCACAACAAAACACAGAAAAACGCAATAAATATCTGGCTGTAAATAACCCTGTTGTACATTTATCAAATAAGCTATATTTATTGTGTTTATTTGTTTCGTTTTTTTACTATTAGTCTTTATCTTTACATCAATATTGCATTTTTGCATATTTATTTTGCATGATTTTTGGTGAAATTTTGTTTTCAGTTTTTGTGTATATATTGCATTTTTATTTTGTATACTTTACNTGGAGAAAGTCCAACGAATTTCTGAGTGTAATTCAACTACACACGAATATTCAAAAACCTTATAAAGGCCATGTCCCATGATTTAATACTAAATTTATGTTTTTATTAAGATTTCTTAATATTAAAACACAATGCCAGCAAGTAAGTTTCGAGGTTCTGTATTCACAACAAATCCTTTTTAGAGAGCAAAAAATAACAGGAATTAAAACTCAATCTGGATTTCTGCAAATTTTGGTATGAGGCAAAGCAATTGCGGAAAGCGTCGGTAAAGAAACAAGCTAAATAAATAAATAAATAAGGAAAAAATCTTGAATTACCACCGTCGCCTGAAATCGAAGCCGGGAACCTCAAGCGTGGATACGTGCTGACATAACTGAACCGATCGTGTTTCTTTCTTTTCTTATAATAATTACTCGCTTCTTATAAACATGATGAAAAACAAAATCACTAAATCAGTCACAAAATTCTAGTTAATGATGAATTTGGCCTTAAACTGCAATTTTCCCAACTTCTTAATTGACAGCGTTCTATATATTTTCTGAAGCTGTGGAACAGTTTCGCAGTGAACAAACACCATTCACAGATAATTGGATTATTTGTAATTAATTACATCATAACGGCAACGAATTATACTGTTCCTCGCCTAGAGACGGGCAATTCTACTAGTTCAGCGATCTGTACACTTGACTTCATAGTCATCTATAAAGCGTAATTTTTTAAGTAAGTTGTGGTCAAACTACTCGCCTCCCACCTAGGCGAACCGGGTTCGAATCCCGGCGGGGTCGCTCCCGGATTTTCGCACGTGGGAACCGTGCCGGACGATGCCGCACGTCGGCGCGTTTTTTCGGGAATCTCCCGTTTCCCCCGCCCTTGCATTCCGGCGCCGCTCCATACTCGCCTCACTTCACCCTCATCGGCTCTCAAGATCTCGATGTTAAGAGCCGCCCAAATCTCTCCACTCTTAAAAGTGTGTTAGAACTGTTGGGAGGTAATTCAATTTGGATAAAAACAGATAGAAAAGATATGCACTACTTGTGGTCTAAAAGTGATTATTAAGGGTTTTATTCACGTTCGGCAAAGCAACCACTCAGTTTGTCAACCTCCAACATATCGGACGACCCACCCATATTTATGGGGGCTGTTTTCTCGCAAAATGAGAGGCTTGGAGTGTTGAAACAAGGCGACGTAATCCGTCTTGTAATTTTAGCAAATACTCAAGGCTACATACAGTATTTACTGCGATAAGAGAGTAAAAACACCTATTTTGTTAGTGACATGGAAGTTATTTACAATTACTTTACCAGTTGTTAATGATATTCGTTTGCTGACACGTTGTGTGATTTTGTATTCTTTCATCTTAAAACGTCCCCAACATTTTTACCTAAACGCTTATTATTATCATCCCATTTTCGAGAGAAAATAACACCTTAATAATTAATTTAGGCCACAAGACACCCATATATTTTCTATTTGGTTTCTTCATATCGTCTAGCTATATACAAACGCAATCTACACAACATAGCACGTGGTTATATTTAAAACCGACAGAAAATAATTTCATGTAATAAACAAATTCAAAAACATTTCATTTATATAGTTTGAATTCAATTATGACACGGGACAAGATCTGAATGAATATAAGCGTGAAATGGTAACACAACATTTTTTTTTTTTTTTTTTTTCAATGTGCATTTCATTTGTTGTATGGCAGACTGAAAATTCGTTGTAAATTTCTCGCCACACGCGATTTTGCATAATATCAAATGTCACTTCAGCAACAGCGAAGATAATACTAATTCGGAGTTTGGCCAACTTTGAAGGCAAGTGTATCACGTACACTCGATCTTAGTAAAGCTCCAAAAGAGAAATCTAAAGCTGCTACACTGCATATTTATATTTGTGGCGGCCAAAAAGTGTTTCGTCGTTATTTACCCTGCCAAATATTTTGAGACGAACACAACATTTTTAGTTGTCACCACTAAACTTTTGTGGCCACTAAAAATTTATCTTGTGGTGGCTACAAATTATGTTGTGTTCACCACAAGAAAACTTGGCAGGGTGAATAGCAACAGAACACTTTGTATATATTTTCCCCAGTGAGATCCGTGGAACGAGATGGCAGATGGCCATACTATCGGTCCGATTCGATGGATTCATCGACATGGGAAACTATTGCTGAAGTACTCGCGTGCTTCGGCGTAAAGCACCGTCTTTCTGGAAATTAATGCGTTATTGCAGGTCATCTTCAACATTGGATCGGGGAACTTATGTTGCATCTACAGTTGCAAAATTACAGTAATGAACACCTACACGGAAAAGAAGGGACCGTACGTACATTTCATCATTACCGAGGACGCAAAACACGTAACTTTCGGACTGCAACGAACATATTCCAGGGAAAAGGCAGGTACATGGGTTTTTAATACCCCAAATCCTGCAGTTGTATTGACCCTACCAATTACGTGCAATGAGATATCAGTGTCGTCTTCAAACGGCCGAAATTGTTTCATACTGAATTCCCCAGCAGCCAGTTCTCACCATTTGAAATGGATTTCACAATTGATCGCCTGTACGCTGTATTCGTTACCACCGCCACATAGACACACATGAAAATCCCACTTTTCCGAGATTGCCAGTCTTAACTTACATGCAATGAAGCTCGGCCTAATCTGTTCCACACCGGCTTTATTAGTACGGCACACAGAACATCCTTTCTCAACGACCGGGCCACGAGTAATATGTATGCATATCAGGTGGTTTCTTTGTAAACAGGATTGAAATTTTTTTGTGTGCCAGACATTGTCCTCCAAAACAGCACAGCACAAGCTTGCGCTGCAACTGTGGGGCTGCTTTCACAGCTATCCTGATCGCAATTGTATAGAGCACTCTCGGTTGCGGTTTTTATTTTATTTATAGTGCGTGAAATTTCATGTGCTCGGCTAAATTTTGGTGTTTATGCGAGATGAAATAAGATGTACCACACCGTATGGGAGGTGAATGGAGGTCAAGCGCGACCCGCAGGCTGTGGAAAGCTCACGAATGAGGTCAGCAATCAGGGGATCAGTGGAGTGGGGAGCGTCAACTGTGCCACCGGGCGTAGATTCCCTATTCAGAGTGCATGACGTCACTCGGAACACGAGCTACTGCGGCAGGGGCCTGTGATAGGATGTACACAGAATAAAAATACACAAGCAGTAGGAAACTTCACAATTGAGGATTCCGCCTGCTTGCAGCTATTTTGCACCACTTGCATCGTCGCCTTAGCGCGCAAGTTGCTTAACAGGCATGCAGTCTTCCCGTCGACGACTCGCCTATACGTGACTTAAAGAGTTGACCCTATATTTTTATGGTACGCTGATAAAGATAAAAGCATGCAGAGTATATAAAAACAACTCTGAAGTTACTGCAAAGAAAATTTAGCTGCTAAAACTGATTCTGATAACACCCGTTTTAGCCATTTTCACATCAAAGTAATATGTATATGAACTTTGAAGTTCAAACAAGAACCTAAATTTGTATTTAGGAACGAAAAGTTTCATAAAAACTTTTCTAAGACACTACTACAAAATAACCATTTTTTTTTCATTACGTGTTTTCTACCAAACAATTGCAATTCATTTTATGCACCAGCTAGGCGTAGCACTCCAACGCTGTTTGCTTGAGTGGATTATTAAATACTTCAACCGGGGTGACAAATCGTTGTGTGAAATTAGTACTAGAAAATAGAGAAGTCGGGGATATTATATTTTTAATGCGATACTGTGGGCACGGGGCACAGGCGTCAGGCGCCGTTTATGCTCTGTCATTCCGGTCACCCAACCGCCATATTGTATCCAGGTGACCTATGACCTTGACACTGTACCCGTGACCTTGTATGACATCGAAACCAAAAAATTCCAAAAAAAATTGCAGAAAAATTATAAAATCCCTAAAAGCTTATAACAATTAAAAAAAATTAACAGATTATTTAAAGACGTACATTTAGGAGGTCCGGGGTTCGATGACAGGTGGATCGACTAAGCTTCCGACACGATCTACCCTCGCCAGGTCGGCCACTCGCCAGGTCGGCCAGTGTCCATCTCGTCAGCCATGTTAGAAGTCGATGACCTTGACCCCATGAACCTTACCTTGAACCCGTTGACATTTGACATTAAACCAAAAAAAATTCCTAAAAATTCCCGAAAAATTTCAAAATCCTCCAAAAATTTCAACAAATTCTCAAAAAACTCTTGACACTTGATTCAAGACTAAAGACTCAAGACACTCAACCAAAGACCCAAGACACAAAACTCAAGACCCTTAGCTCAAAACCCTTGATTCAAGAATCAAGACCCAAGACTCAAGACCCACGACCCAAAACCCTTAACCAGAAATTAAAAAAATTGAAATTTCTAATGTTTGGGCATAACAGGGCCCGAAGCCGACATCATGCTCTGTCATTCTGGTCTATCGACTGCCTTGATATGACATCACCCAACCGCCATATTAAATCAAAGTGACCTGGAACTTGACCTTTGCCTTGACACAGTGATCTTGTATGACCTTAAACCCAAAAATCACATAAAAAAGTTTATTTAAAATAAACTTACATTTCCGGAGGTTCCCTTAGCACCACGACCAACAGACGACTGACCCTCGGCAATGTTTCTCATTGGTTAATTAGTCTGTTCCCCTCCAATCACCCCACCAATATTTCTCATTGGTTGATTATTGGTGCACGCTTTACCCCCTAAAAGTGTTTTCTATTGGTTGATTACTTAAGCTCGTTCGACCAGCCACCGATGTTTCTCATTGTTAATTAGGCTTTAGGCCTCCAACTCCCTCGCCTTTGTTTATTCCGTCGTATGCAGCCGTTTTTTTTAAATTTGTATTTTGTTTTAATTTTTAACCCCTAGGTGATACTCCTGTATTAATTATCGATTTATTCGCCAGAGAAGCTGTCGATTCAACCACCATGTTAGTTGATGACATTGACCTTACCCCAATATAATTGAACTCGAAAAATCGAGAAAAATCACTGTCCATACAATTGCCAATTACTAGCTGGTCACAAGGGGCCATATCGACTAACGATACTAATTAACGACCGCCTCCACCCAAGACAGACTCCACCCAAGACAGAATCCAACCAATACTTGTTCCTGATGTGACCGACTCCACCCAAGACTAGTTCCTGACGAGACCAGTTCCTACAAAACAGGATAGACTAACAAGGCAAGACCAACCTACCATACTACCCATCTATACAAACAAACGATGATGGAAAATCTCGAGAAAAGTCTCCTAATAAGAAACTCGTACCTGCAGAAAATCTTCGCAGAATCTTCGCAAAATATTTCTACCAGAGCTAACCATACCAAAGGGGTATTACCAAGCCAACTTACCAGACCAACTGACTAAGCAAACCAACTAGTTGCGAAACAGCCCTCAAAAATATTCCCATCATTTCATTCGTTCGTCATAATACTTCAAATCGAACTATAGCTCTGCTATTGCACGCACTCACATACATTTGATCTAAAACAGACTCTCAGTTAATTGTTAACAACAATGAATTAATAAGTTTTTCAGAGAAGCAGAAGGGACTGTACAAGAAATTAAGCTCACATTACTATACACATAAATTTTATTTATTTACTTACTATATACATTTTATTTTTCTAATTATTTTTAACATTCCATCTTCATTTCTCAGATGTTTGCAGATCATGGATCAGTCTTATCTGATATAACCCCGATTCTTCAGTTCATCGATGATTGAAGATATCTCAGCAATGCATGAGAGATCCCCGCATTTTTGCAGGTCAATCAAATATCTGAGTCTATCAACAAGTTCCTTCGGTTCTCGGGAAATATGTAACGAGCTTTCTAGACGCCTTCTGCTTTCTTCACACCATTTGTCGAAGGAAACTCGTTGGTGAAATGTGTGGGAACATGGAGAGAATCATCATCTTTCTGATAAGATACTTCATAAACACTGTCTTCATAGTAATTATCATATATATTATATATATATTTACAAACACATTTCATTAGTGAGATTTAAGCATTTCAATGCCTCCATTCAACTAGACATTTTATCTAGTTCCTTGATCACATTAAAAAGCAGTTATATCTTCAACAGTTTCTTCCAGACAAGTTCTTCGCTCAGCTTGAAAACATAGTAACACTTATAGCAGACAACTGACTCCTGCCAGACCGATCCTTCACATCAGCACAACACGCACCACAATCAGCATCACAATCAACACCATAATCAGCACCACAATCAGTACAGCACTTAGCACCGCAATCAGCACTGCACTTAGCACCACACGCACCACGAATGACCCCTAATGACCCATAACAGTCAATAAATTACCCATAATGACACAAATTACCCATAATAACCCTTAACGACAATGACCAGTAATGACCCCTAAATGACATAATGAACCATAACTGACCCCTACATGAGACATACAAGACCCATTAATGACCCATAATTCTCGTGCATGTGATGCTGATTGCGGTGCTGATTGTGGCAGATGAAAGGCGGCCCGAGGATGAGGAAGAACGAACCGCCGGCCGCAGAAGAATCCGCAAAGGAAATAATACACTGATGGCATTTTATCTGTTAGAAAACAAACAAACTGTGTTTCTTGGAGACAAAAAGTTTTATTTTGCACCAATTGTATACAAGCACATTTTGACAGTTTTATTACAATGAAATTTACGTTAATACATTTACAAATACATTTAGCTAACAAAATCAAATATAAATTGTGTTGCTAAATTACCAACTACTTAACTGCAATGGAATCAATAAACTGATATTATATTTAAACTATACCAGGTAAACAATCCTTGTTACGTAAAGGCTAGTTTGAGAAACTTATTAATTTCCACTCAAAGCATACAAATAATCCAAACAATTAACAAAATTAAATGCAAGTTGTTGCCACCAAATTACCAACTGCCAAGCATATAACACATCAGTTATGGTTGCAGAAAAATTATTTATATCCATAGTACTGTGAAATATGACTGCTTTTCAGTTTACGTCTTAATTTCTTTTGTCCATTATCATGTGTTCCTCAATCGTCTTAAAAATCTATGGTGTATTTCTTATTGGCATTGAGCGTCCAATTCGTATATCACCAAGCTCTGGTAAAATAAAGTCCATACAAAATGTATGCAGTTTCTTTGTATTTGTTTTTTCCAGAAAATCTTTCTATTTTTTTTCCTTTGTGTTTTTTTTTTGTCCACAGAGCAAAGCTGTAATACTATCGTCAAGTGAAACGAAGTTGTCCTTGTATCTGATAAAATAATTTATGTTTTCTGTTACAGTTATGACTTTGATATGCTTGTTTACATTCCACAATGCACACTTTCTTGTTGCAATATTGCTTCGTCTGGTGTCATATCCGATCCGCCGTATTATTTATTTCCATTGTCCACCGTTACGCAGCAGAAGAGTTTCTTTCTCAAACGAATGTCTTGGCTGTAGAGTGTGTGGTATCATATTTAGAAGGTTAAGTTCCTCTTGTTCAAATTCTTCGGGTTGGAGGACACGTTTGCCGGATTGTGGCCCATAGTATTTATTACAACGCAATTCTTTTTGTAGCAAAGATTTTTTTTTACTCTTCCTTGATCTCGTTGCTGCCTTCTAAAGTATTGTTTTTTTTACTTCCAAATTCTTCGAAAATTTCTCACCAACTTACATAATACAGGATGAGTATAAAGAATACCCCATCCTTGAAGGTCTATAATATCAAAACCAAACTACCTTTAACCTTGGTTGACCAATCAAATGAACCATGGGACTGTGAAGTTTGATTACCATATCTTTATAAATGTCCAATACGACCACCACGAGCGGCCCGAACTACATCTACGAGATAATCAAACTCGTTCCACACTCTTGTCAGAATGTCCAGTGTTACGGTTTGGATGGCATCCGTAATTCTCGTTTTAAGGTCGTCAATGTTAGCCGCCAATGGTGGACGAAACACTTGATCCTTTATTTACCCCCTTAGAAAAACATCGCACGGTGTAAGATCCGGGCTTCTTGGGGGCCAGTGATGAAGAGCCTGGTCACCAGCTGCTCCTCGACCAATCCAGCGTTGCGGCAACATCTCGTTCAGGTATGCACGAACAGCTAGGTGCCAATAAGGTGGCGCACCATCCTGCTGGAAAATAAAGTCCCCCGCCGCCTCTTCAAACTGAGGAAAAAACCACACTGTAAGCATGTCCAAATAAGGGATTCCAGTAACAGTGGGTTCGTGAAAAAAGAAAGGGCCGAAAACAGTGTCTTTGGATACAGAGCAAAACACGTTCAATTTGGAGGAAGTGCGCTCGTGTTCGGTGGTTTCATGTGGAGGCTCCTGACCCCATATCCGTACGTTGTGCCGGTTCACCTTACCATTTGTATGGAACGTCGCTTCATCGATAAAAACCAGATTAGACATGAAGGTATCGTCTACCTCGTTCTGGGCAAGAACGAACGCGCAGAATTCAGGTCTCAGTTCTTTATCCCTTTCGGTAAGTGCATGTACAAGCTGTAACCTGTATGGTTTGTACAGTAGTTGCTTTCGCAACACTGTCCATACCGTCGATTGAGAGATTTGCATTTCCCGGCTAACTTGTCGAGTTGATTTTCTCGGACAGAGAACGAATGCTTGTTGAATCCGTTGCACATTCTCTTCGGACACACGCAGCCGTTCGGAACTTTTGCTTTTGTAAAGGCACCCTATGTCACGAAACTGACGAAACCAACGTACGATACTCCACCAATGGGGAGGACGACGTCCGTACTTGCGACGGAATTCACGTTGAACAATCATAATCGATTCACATTTAACAAACTGAATAACACAGAACGCCTTCTGTTGTTCCGCCGCCATCGTGATGGGGACTAACACAGAACACACGCTCATAGTGCGACGACAGACGCTCCCAGTGTCATCTCTCGGCACATAAAGGAAACATCAAACTGTCCCCTTCACATTGACGTGTCGAATGCGAGCTCGCTACCCTCTCACCACCTCAAACCGAACGTTACGAACGCCATCCAAACTGCAACACCGGACATGCTGACAAGAGCGTGGAACGAGTTTGATTATCGCGTAGATGTCGTTCAGGCCGCTCATAGTGGTCACATTGAACATTTATGAATGTATGGTAAACAAACTTCACGGTTCCACGGTTCATTTGATTGGTCATTTTCAAGGTTGTAGGTTGTTTGGTTTTGATATTATAGACCTTCAAAGTTGGGGTATTCTTTTATTTTGGGTTCAGTGACACTATTACAGGATGACTTCTCACAGAATATGACCTCTTCAAGCTGTAATTCACCCGTTTGGCTCCCATAACTTTACCACAACAGAGTAGAATTGTTGTGCACAATTGCTATCAACGTCTCTCTACAGACTTCTAGCATTACGAAGAATGCAGTGTTCGGTAATTCCACCAATGTAGTGCACAATCTACACTCGATCATTTCTGACAGCATGTTATTTTCTTCGGGTTTAATACCCTGACAAAAGGACTACGAGCAACTGTAATGATCACCAAAATAAATATATGCTTCGGCGCATTGGCAGCAACTATACGGAAGCCCAGTCTCTGGTTATGTGCGGCCACGTCTTCCATTTTGCAAAAGAATATACTGTTACGCGCGGACTCTCGCACTGTACAGTCTCCATGTTACTTGGTCATGCGCGGTGCCGGTGCTGTGGGGGAGGAACCCACCTCGACCCTCCCCTCAGACAGACCTACCCACCGCTGCCCGGCGTCCGGGGAAATGATTGACGACTGACGTAGCTAGCTTCACAGCACCTCCTCCCCGCCGGCCAGAGGAGTCGAGGACTTGAGAGAGGAATCTTCTAGTAATGTCTGTCCTCGATGCAACCTGACATGCAGGGAAGAATCTGGACCAGAGACGACACTATAAATACCCACCGCAGCCGGAGAGCAGGCAGTCTTTGTGACTGAAGTGCGGTTATCGGGCGAAGTGTGGTGCAGCATGGAACATCAGCGGAGAGGACGGACGACGGCGGAGGGTGCGAGAAGATGGCAGACGAGTGTCTGTGTGGTGTGGACGGACGAGAGGTCATGGTACCTGACGAGTAGAGGGCTGTTGTGCATGGGCGCTCGGAGTGCTATAGAATATTCCAGACTGGTGGAGTCTGGGCCGAATTAAGGTGGGTCTGTATGAATGCGTGATACGGATTTTATTGTAAATGTTGGACCAGTCACATAAAGATATATAAATTACAGAGTAATTAAATGTATTGATACACTGTTTATTGGAACTGATATTAGTTATTTGATTGCATTAATTTCTGTGAGGTTTTGGACAACTATGGAAATATTAGTTATAAATAGCAAATTCTAGCAGTTTATTGTGAGATGTTAAGTCGAGAGTATTTTCTTTTTAGTATTTCTAATCAATTATGAAATTATTATTAGCTATCATATTTAATTAAAACCTCCCCCATCCCTTAAACAACCTGGCTTAGCACACTGACTTTGAGAAATTGTAACGATACACTGATAGAATCAAACAGTAAAAACGAAGTACCTTGCGAATTTAAACTTCCGAAACAAACTAAGACTGTAAGATAATATTTCAGATAGATGTAGTGTAGCATTATCAGCATGTGGCATTATGAATAACGTTTCTTCAGGAGTGTATGTTGTGTTGAAAAATAATAAAATAACTGGCAGTAATGATTGATTTGTAAAAAAAATTGCCAAAAAACTAATATTTGACCAAATGCAATATTTTGCTAATTTTTACTCAGGGATGTTAAAGAAAATGTTACTTTTAACATACCTTAATAAATTTTAATGTACAATATTTTATATAAGTTAAACAAATAAATGTATTAATTAACTTCAAATGAGTAAGTTTAGGATGTTTTAAATTCTGAAAATTAACAACATAGTTAACAGCAAAGCAGGCATCATGGCGGACACAAGATTTTTGAACCAACCTGCACTGAAGGAACATTTGTGAACAGTGATAAGTTTTTCCTGATTGTCACATCGCTTTTTCTACCTGGCAGCTGGCTGGACTATTAGTTCCAAAGATGTCGGTAATGTTGCCAGCTCTAATCGCCTACAATATATATAAGTTATGAATATTTATGACAAGCCGTAAAATTTTCTTCGTAGGCCTACACTACAAACTTATTTTGTAAATTTAGTAATAGCACCACAAGAGCCAGATTTACTCATTGTTTCCACGGCAACTATTGTACGCCATACACGGTTTGCTAAAAAGCTTAAATATTACATGTTGAAATACTTTAATATGTACGTATGATAAATTTTTTTAGCCTACTTTCCAAAGGAAAGATAGGTTTATGCAATCACCTGAATGTCTGTCTGGAATGTATATCCTCCCCTAATAACTTTTAAAGCCGTTAAACTAATTTCACCTAACGGGGTCTATATATACTACTTTGCAAGCACATTAAACTTTTATAGTTTTCGATCACGCTTGGTACTTATTTTAAAAATGACGGCAATGTAAAAATTGTAGGACAATATGCTTCCTATATCTCGAGGGCCATATAAACGGTTTAAACAAAATTTGGTAATTTTATAGTGCACAATATAAGCATTGCATTTACAAAGCGATAATGTTATTGATCTGCCATTTTGAAAGAAAGTACAATGTGAAAAAAATTAGCTTTTACATTATATATCGGGAACTACTCAAACGATTCCTGTCAAATTTGGCATATAAGTTATACTGCTGTAGGCCACGTTAATAATTTCAATTAAAATGGATAAGACACAGATCCAAAATGGCAGCCATATAAAGATTTTTTGTTCATTTGCTATAGCTACCATACCATTTGACCAATCTTGACCAAATATGCTGAAAGTATCTATTACGAGTATTAAATGTGTCATTACTTAAGCTTAACCTCTTTAATCCGCCATTTTGTAAAATGCTGCCACATGAGTAGTTAGAAAATGGCGGCTCAGCGGCAACGGAGCCAGAGCCGGGAGCCATGGCAGCCATCTTGGATGATGTCACCAAGGTCCAGGCATTCCCCCCCCCCCAANCCCCAACATTTTCAAAAGTTCCAAAATTTCTCAAAAATTTCACAACTATGCAAAATTTTCCAAAATTTGCCGATGCTCCCACAATGTTGATCAGTGATTTCTTTTTGGGCAATGAGGATTGAAGATTCATCCTAACATGCTGTGCGAGGCTCTCGTCTCTGATCCGCTAAGCAAGGCTGTCGAAATGGTGTCGTCTCTGATTGGCTACGAGAGAGGAGTTTTCTCAGAGACTTCCCAAATTATATTATCATTTAATTCCTTCCTACTAGATCGTATACTTCACGCTCTTACATTCCAAGCTGGGGATCCCTGAGACGACGTCCCGACTGGTCCCTAGGGTTATCTCAGAGTCTTCCCAAATTCGATTATCATTTAATTCCTTTCTATTAGATCGTTTACGTTGTACTCTTACATTCCAAGCGATGGTTTGCTCAGAGTATTCCCAAACACCACGACGCACCGACTTTTCCCTACTTCATGCTCTTGCATTCCAAGCATGGGTTTTTCTCAGAGTCTACCCACATACCACGATGCCCCAACTAGTCCCTACTTCATGCTCTTGCATTCCATGCTAGGGGGTTTTCTCCAGGCTGCGGTGGTGTGATGGATAGACGACTCGCTTACTGGGGGCCACGGTGGTGACATTATTCAAACTTAATGCTCACGCATTCCGAGGTTCCCTACGACGACTCCACCAGCTCTCCACGACTTCTTAGGGGCCGCGGTGGTGTGGTGGATAGACAACTCACTTCTTGGGGGCCATGGTGGTGAGGTGGATAGAATACTCGTCCCTACGACGACTCCACCAGTTCCCACGACTTCTTGGGGGTCGCAGTGGTGTGGTGGATAGACGACTCGCTTCTTGAAGGTCGCTGTGGTGTGGTGGATAGAAGACTCGCTTCTTGGAGCTGTGGTGGTGTGGTGGATAGACTCACTTGCTGGGGGCTGCGGTGGTGAAAGTATTCAAACTTCATGCTCACACAATCCAAGGGTCCCCACAAAGACTCCACCAGCTCCCCACGACGACAGCAGCGCTGCTCACGGAGTCTTCCCGAATTCGATTATCATTTAATTCCTTCCTACTAGATCGTATACGTCATGCTCTTACATTCCAAGAGTGGGTTTTCTCAGAGTCTTACCGAATTCTATTAACATGCAATTCCTTCCTACTAGATCGTATACTTCATGATCTTGCATTCCATTTCGATGGTGACCATCGGAATTTCCAAATTTTCTTGATAATTCACTTTTCTCAAACATTCTATGACGGTCATGTTGTCAGACAGTACCCAAACTTCATGCTCACACATTCCAAAGCTGGAGGCTCCCTACGATGCAGACTCCTCCACAATACCACCTTCACACAGTAGTGTTGTAACGTACTTCACTACAATGTAGACTCCTCCACAATACTATCAAATGTCAATCTGGTGTATTGTACATCTTCGCTCGAGACGATGTTCACTCATCGATGTTCGAATAACAACTAAGTCGATTCCACAAATTTCATATGTTATATAAATGCACAAATCTTCATATTTCGTCAGTGTGATTTAAGTGTTTTTTATGTATTAAAATCTATAGTTTGAAAATATAAAAAAACTGTTTCATAATCATGCAGTAAATTTTAAAACAATCGAAGGAACATCATAAGACCTTCGCTTCGACACACACAAAGCGTAAATATATATTCACGATACACGTCTGCATGTATGTTCTTCCACGATGAGTAGGTTGTTAGATACCTCTGGGTTATGCTACCAGGTTCGAATCTGCGTTTTTTCTGTCCCAACATCAAATAGCTCTTATCTTCAGCGACACTTTTATGCTCTTACTTTGCAGATGCATGCACTTCATCAGTAGAATATACGTATTTCGCATCATCATCAGCAGACTTGGAGGTCACACTTGCGTTCTCGATGTCCTGGATAATTGTAGGAACTTCGTTTTTCACCTTACATGATAGCAATGCATGTTTGTTGTTCACACCTTCTGACGATCTGTATAGCTCACACTCTTCATAGTAAATGTCTGCAATACTCGTAATTCCTTCTTCACACTCGGTGAAGGTTTTGCAGGTAGTGGTACAGGACATTCTCGATTGCATGCCCTCAATCAGCATACATCTACTTGCCAAGTGACCTAAGTAAATTTGTTCTCAACTGTAGTTGATGTATCTTATATAATGTCCAACCGGAACCCTTTCCCATATATTCTTCTTCCTTGTGACAAATCTTCTGTATACTAGCTTCAACAGTGTCTTCAATTTCGTATGTGTTATACAGAGGTACGTTCGAAGTCTTGAAGGCTCTCTCGCTATATCCATTTTCATGTGGTTCTGGTTTGGTATATTTACAGTTCAACCATATATTATATTTTACAGCACCTTCTTTTTCCATCTTGCATGTAAGTTGATCTATAATTTTATGTTTCATATGCTTAAGATATGTACAAATATCGTCCACTAAACCTGATGAATAATATGCAACGTATGTCTTCATAAGACTTCGGAATGCAGATTCTTTCAGTATGAATCCATTCTCATTTGGTAAGTTTACAACAGATACAGGTGTGGGTGCTTTATATGTACACATTTTGTCATGGTTGTAATATGACTCACGACATAGTTTTACCTGATGGTCATGTATTTCGCGTCGCATGCTGTCTGGAACATCTGTTACGTCATAACATGAGAATTCACGACCACACTTACAGCAACAAGTAGTATAGTAAGCTCATTGCGTCTTCTTAAAACATTTTCCAGATTCTTCATGTTGACGAGCACTGCAACTTTTACTAAAGGTCTTGCTGCGGTAGTGACATGAATATATTGATGCCTGTGGAGAACTGGTTATGTCCAGGTCGGATGTTGTCGATGGTGACAGCACACCACTATCCAATGCACCAGGTGCCTGGCCTTCACATGTTTATTCGGATGTAGGCACTGCACTACATTGCTTAGCTGGCACAGGAGAGAGTCTATCAAGCATTGCAATACGTCTTTTTAAGTTATCATGTCGTTTAAATTGAAACTTGCACTGTTCACATGTTAAGATAGATTGCTTCATGTTCATAGAACAACCAGTTTCATGTCGACGAGCATTACATCTGCTAGTATATGACTTCTTGCAGAAACAGCACAAATAGCTTTCTGACGTATTTTCCATCTCCGCTCGAGACGATGTTCACTCTTCGAAATACGAATGACAACTAATGCGATTCCATCATTTTCATATGTGTGTGTATGTATATATATATATATATATATATATATATATATGTGTGTGTGTGTATACAAATCTTCATATTTGGTACGTGGGATTTAAGATTTTTTTTATGCATTCTGTAAATATAAAATCAGCTAGCAATCGTATCTCGTTTACTGCTCTCCCATGCAGCTGCAAGTTTTTTTTTTCGCAGTTTCTTGAAAAGTTTATACTATAGCTTCTAATCATGACAAACACTTTAACAATAAACCCAACTTCTCTCCACCACTACACAACGTTTTACATCTCTAACGTCGATGTGCGTTGCTACTTTTACTAAAACTTTTACCACAATAGCAACATTGTTTCCTCCACATTGGTGAAGGATTGTGTTCATTGTTCACATGAAGGTCAGAAGTTGGTGATGTAGTGTACCAATACTTGGTACAGCAGACATCTGATCGTCACAAGTTTGTAACGTTGACAATGTACTTTGTTGCTTAGCATGTAGGGAAACAAGGTCTTTGCACTTTTTCATATGTATGTTTAAACTGTCTATTCGAGTGAACATACCTTGACATATATTACATTGATACTTGTGTGAGATGTATTCAGCTTACATTTATGCTTTATATGTGTCTTCACATTGCAGGCATGTGCAAATGTAATGTTACAGTAGTGGCATGGATGTCTAGGAGATGTGACTGTTCCAGCCATTGTTTTCATAGTAAGGTACATTGCCTTTAATGATGATGATGGTTCGAATTTTTCTTTCGCAGATATCTTCCCATCAAAAGTTTTCTTTATTCTCAGCAAATACTGATTGACCCGTGCAGGAAGGAGATCTTTGCATGTTGCAATATGTTTTTTTAAGAGGTCATGGCTTCTAAAATATGATTTACACTTTTCACATGATAATATAACACGCTTCGTATTTCGTAAGCAACCAGTCTCATGTCAACGAGCATGGCAGCATTGAGAAAGTCTTCTTACAGTAACGACATAAATAACTTTCCCGATTATTTTCCATCGATGGAGATGAAGAGTGCGCTCACCTTAGCCACTGTTCATACTTCGAAGTCTGAATAGCAACTGAGTCGGTCATCCTATACAAACTAATATCTATACTGTTTAACTATTATGCGCATAGTATATATATATATATATATATATATATATATATATATATATATACAGATGCAAAACAGATACTCACAACAGTAGAAACCATGTCACCAAGGATAAAAAACTATATTATGTTTATAAAACAGTCACTTGGAGAAAATCCATGACTCAATCACAACAGTAGAAACCATGTCAACATGCAAACATAACTATGACATTGAATGATGTTAAACGACCTTTATCGCTGTGTGTAGCAGAGTCCTTTATGATAGGTCGTCAGCTTCGTCAATGACGAGACGCTTTCGAGAGCCTCACATAACATGTAAGACTCATTTATCCTTTTGTGTGTGGCAGCATCCTTTATGATAAACTGCCGTCTTCGTCAGTGACGAGACACTTTCAAGAGCCTCGCATAACATCTTAGGCTCCTTTTTTTGTTATGGTGTAGGTAGGTAGGTGTGTGTGTGTGTGTGTGTGTGCTCGCTTGTATTACAGGGGACATCATGTCAGTGTTTTCATGTCATAACAGACTGGCGTGTGGGAGAAAGTTGTCTTCTCTGGATGCTGCTCGCCTGCTCTCGGGCGGTTCCCAGTTATGCTGCTTGGTCAACACGTTGACAAAACATCCTTGGCGGGTTGGGGAGTCTACATGGGGAGCTGGTAGCATCGTCGTAGGGAGCCTCTAGCTTGGAATGCGTGAGCATGAAGTATGGGTACTGTCTGACAACATGACCATCATAGAATGTTTGAGAAAAGTGAATTATTAAGAAAAATTGAAAATCCCAATGGTCACCATCGAAATAGGATGCAAGAGCATGAAGTATACGATCTAGTAGGAAGGAATTAAATGATCATATAATTTGGTAAGACTATGATAAAACCCACTCTTGGAATGTAAGAGCATGACATATACAATCTAGTAGGAAGGAATTAAATTATAATCGAATTTGGGAAGACTCTGAGAAAACCCTCGCATGGAATGCAATAGCATTAAGTATATGATTTAGTAGGAAGGAATTAAATGTTTATCGACTTTGGGAAGTCTCTGAGAAAACCCCTCTCTCGTAGCCAATCAGAGACGAAACCATTTAGAGAGCCTCGTATAGCCGATCAGAGACGAGAGCCTCGCGCAGCATGTTAGGATGAATCCTCAATCCATAGAATCCTCATTGCCCAAAAATGAGTCGCTGAACCACATTGTGGGATGATCGGCAAATTTTGGAAAATTTTGGATAATTTTGAAATTTTAAGAAATTTTAGAACTTTCGAAAATTTTTGGAAAATTTTGAAAAAAAAAAAAAAAGGGGGGAAATGTTGACTTATTTTGGGGGAAGGAAAGAAAGGAAATTTCTAGGGGAAAAAGGGGAAACCTTGACCTTAACCTTGGTGACATCATCCAATATGGCCGCCATTGCTCCCGGCTCTGGCTCCGTTGCTGCTGAACCGCCATTTTCTTACTACTCACATGAAGATGTTTGATATCATATATCGGGAAAAATTGGCGGATTCTTATAAAAAAATGGCGCTCAATTAATGCTACAATAGGTCATGTAAACTGACATGTTTTAGTAGGTTTATACACTTATTTTCAAAATGGGAGCCATGTAAACACATTACATTACTATACTGTATCTACAAAACTATGCAACAAATTTCAACTTAACTTTGTATGTTAGCACTATTTTTTACAACCATCAAATGCATTTACCCAGAGCCTTTTTTCGCAATTTTGATAGATAGTGGCACACGAAAATTCAAGTTTTCTGATATCTCGGAATACAATCAACTAATTGATATCAAATTTGGCAAACAAGTAGTACTACAATAGACCATGTAAACTGACATTTTTTTAAAAGTGGGCTAGAAACTTATTTTTAAAATTTCAACTTAACTTTGTATGCTGGCAGTATCTTTAACTACACTCAACTTGCCTACACAGAACCTCTACATGAATAAATGAAGTTTAATCATATCTCCGAAAACAATCAACCTATTCATACCTTATTTAACAAACCAGCAGTACTGCGGTAGGTCATGTAAACGGACATGTTTTATGTGGGCATGACACTTTTTTTTAAAATATGTTTATTTAGTATGCAGAATTTGCTAATACAAAACCGTTTTGTTCTCCATCAATGAAGGTTTATTCATATAAGTAGTACTACAGAAGGTCACGTAAACTTACATAATTTAAATAGGTCAAATATTTTTTTTGTGGCGGTAATATAAATTATATAGATAAGTTTGTCGTACGTATTAAATAAATTGACAAAAATTCAACCCAATTTTCTATGCTGACAGTATCTATTAGAAGCATAATATATGCCTATACAGAGAACGCCCTTAGGCCTTTTGTACAATAGTGCCAAAAGATAAAATAAAACTTTTATGCCGTGTTTCGAGAACTAATGAACCTATTCCCCCAAAATCTGTACATAATTAGTTCTACGGTGCGCCATGTCAACTTACTGATCCACAAACTTGTTTTCAAAATTACGTTCCTGTACATATTTGAAGTTGGTAAACCTAGTCGACCAACACTTTAGCCTGGTTACAGCCTAAGTTGATGCTCTGAATTCTACCTCCGTAATGCAGTTGGTTGCACGCCATCTTACGGTACGGGATGTTTTGCGTTCGAGTCCCGGGTAAAACATGCATTTGTAATTCTCTCACTAGTATTGCATTTGTTTCTGGTTACATCTATAAAGATATCGCTGTCTACTATCTAACATTTTAAGGAGTACATCAAAATTATTTGCATCGACGTAGAGGAAAGTAGGCTCATTAGTTATGTCGTCAACTTCTTGTTTTATTAATGTAACGCAATATTTAATCACATGCACTCGATTGGTCACACATTCAATTCACAGTTCAAGTGTTGCAATCACGTAATATTTTTGGATAAGCTGTTCTTGCGTTCCGCATTTTTCTCGCGGCCAATGAACAACATGTTGCGTACTCGATGGTATTGGCATTAACCACTCATGTCAAATAAGTGTAGAAAATTCTACAAATCAGATAAGTTATTAGAAATACCCTCAACTTACTGGGCACTGATGCCTTGCCATGTACAGTACCGTTCATAACTGACATTCAATTGCAGCATGTCCGCAATCACAGGCACGGTGGCTGAACGGGTTAAGTATATTAATTACAGAAAATTCCATACACATAGGAAGAAAATTAATCTTTATTTCTACACCTATAATGGTAGGAACCCACACCTCCTCGAGGTACCGCTGGGTAATCCCATGGTTGGGATCAGCCAACGTGGGGAACTCCCGGCCATTCCCTATGCCATCTATATATACACTGAAGAGCCAAAACAACTGGTACACCTGCCCAATATCGTGTAGGGCCCCCGCGAGCACGCAGAGGTGCCGCAATACGACGTGGCATGGACTCGACTAATGTCTGAAGGTATGCAGGAGGCTATTCACATCATGAATCCTGCAGGGCAGTCCACAAATCCATAGGAGTGCGAAGTGGTGGAGATCTCTTCTGAACAGCACGTTGCAAGGCATCCCAGATATGCTCAATAATGTTCATATCTTGTGATTTAGGTGGCCAGTGGAAGTGTCTAAAGTCAGAAGAGTGTTCCTGGAGCCAATCGGTAGCAACTATCGTCGTGTGGGGTGTCGCATTTTACTGCTGGAATTGTCCACGTTCGTCGGAATGTACAATGGACATGAATGGGTGCAGGTGATCGGACAGGATGCTTACGTATCTGTCACCTGTCAGAGTCATATCTAGACGTATCAGAGGTCCCATTTCACGCTAACTGCACACGCCCCATACCATGACAGAGCCTCCGCCAGATTGAACAGTCTCCTGTTGACATGTAGGGTCCATGAATTCACGAGGATCTCTCCATACCCGCACACGTTCATCCACCCGATACAATTGGAAACGAGACTCGTCAGACCATGCAACGTGTTTCCAGTCATCAACAGTCCAATGGCGGTGTTGGAAGGTCCAGGCGAGGCGCAAAGCTTTGTGTCATGCAGCCAACAACGATAAACGAGTGGGCCTTCGTCTCCGAAAGCCCATATCAATGATGGTCCGTTGCATAGTTCGCACGCTGGAACTTGTTGATGCCCCAGCATTGAAATCTGCGCCAATTTGAGAAAGGGTTGCACGTCAGTCACGTTTAATGATTCTCGTCAGTCGTTGTTTGTCCCGTTCGTTCACGATCTTTTTCCGGCCGCAGCGATGTTGAAGATTTGATGATTTACCGGATTCTCGAAATTCACGGTACACTCGTGAAATGGTCGTACGCGAAAATCCAAATTTTATCGCTACCTCGGAGATGCTATGTCCTATCTCTCGTGCGCCGACTATAACACCACGTTCAAACTAATTAAAATCTTGATAACCTGCCATTGTAAAAGCAGTAACCGATCTAAAAACTTTGGCAGACGCTTGTTGTCTTATATAGGCGCTACCGACCGCATCGCGTTACTCTGATTGATTCCACACCTCTGTTATTTGCATACGCACGCCTATACCAGTTTTTTTTGGCTATCCAGTGTGTATGTATATATATATATGTGTGTGAAAGTGTGTTTGGATGTTTGTTTGTCCCTCTTTCACGTCGCAACGGAGCAACAGGTCGACGTGATTTTTGCACAGAGATTGTTGGAGGGCCGGGAAGTGACATACGCTACTTTTTACCCCGAGAAAATTTATCATTTTCTTGGGAAAATTCTTATTGGAAAATTAAAAAGTACACAAACGCAATAACAATGCAATGCCGCAACCTAGCAACAGATCGACGTAATTTCTTGCACAGAAATAGTTTGACGGCTGAAAGTTGATATTGGCTACTATCTATCGCGAGAAAATATCCCAAAAAATTTACTTCCGCGAGTTGGTTTACCGTACGCGAACATGGATAGCAATGGTGGCGGCGGGTGGAAGCGTCGGTAGCTGAAGGGAAGGAAGGCCTTATAAAAAAAAAACCTAAACAATAATTTCGTAGTCCATACGAGCGGAGCTGCGGGCACAACTAGTGTCGTACTAAAAGAGGTATATGCCACCCAGGCAAAACGTATCACGAGGCAGTTCGTGAGGTGGCGCCTGGTGGCTGGCCGGTCGACTCCTTTACTGCCAGACCGTCGGGGCCCAAGACTAGATAGAATTTCACTAAGAAGAAATTCAATAGTGTCATGAAAATGATGGAGTAGCACGGGTTGGCCTAGGCTCCGTGTGAGGTTCCCTCTAGTTTGTGGGCCGTTTGGGGTGCGAGTCGTACCTCCTAGGGACATCAAGAGGCTCGCATCCTGAGGGGCCCACTGAAGCCCACGAGGGGTCAAATGAGGTAGGACTCGTGCTGGCAGTGGTTTAAATATTCGCTATGGTGGTGGGAGGTTTTGTTCTCCTAATCAAGAGAAAGCTATGCCCAGTGGGACAGGTGGTTAAGGAGAAATGCCTAGTGGTGGAAGCAGGCTTGGGTCCCTGAGGGCCGGGAACACACCGGCGGTCCAAAGGGACCTGTTGCTCGTGGAAAGCACAGAAGGCGAGCGTGGTAAATAAGAACGATTAAACCCTGGAAGGCTAATTGCCAAGTAGGGTCCATGAGGTGATTATATATATATATATATATATATATATCACACCGGTAATTGTGTTTATACTGCACAAATAAGTCCGCGGGCCGCATGATACGAAACGGCGTGCCGCATGCGACCCGAGGGTTGGACACCCCTGCATTTGCCAGACGAAAGTGTAAATTATTCTTACAAATAACAGAATGTGTCGTTTCAACACATTTGTAGAGCATTTTTATCACGTCCATGCTGCTACAATCGGAAGGTGTAGACATGACAGTTAATGTTTTCTCTGCAGATGTTTATATATCTATAAACATCTATAAAATATACAAACAATATATATATATATATATATATAATATAAAGCCCGAGACGGCAAGATCAAGATATATCAAAGGCGCTGCCTGTCTGAAAAAAAAATAATTTCGAGAATCGAACGAGCAACACATACTATACGTATAAGGTTGATTTTTTTAACTGCGAAACTAGTAACTGTTGTGTGGTACATTTTCGTATTACTTAAATTATGCTCCACTGATAAAGCCATATTGGTGCCCGTCTTTATGTTTTGCTTGGCTTTCGGTGGTCGGGCGACATGAATATCCACCTGCACTAGGCGTCACACCTTCTTTACTTTTGTTCTCTATTTACCTCCCGTCAGTCAAGGCCACTGCAGAGATAACGTGGTATAATCATCATCTCCTTGCCTCCTCCTCTTCCGTTGCATTCTCACCTTCGTACGACCACGGCTGCTCTGTGCGCATCGACTACACCCAAGAAACGTGTACAGTGTCTTGGTATTTTCAAAATTACTCGAAATTTTTCCGCGGTGATGATGGGGGACAAAAACAGAGTTTCTTGTTAATAACCACTCTACTACTCTACTAAGACAATTTAAAGATCCGCGCACTGTGTTTGTCAGGAAAGACACTCAATGGTCGAAAACGGCCTTTTTAAAGTGATTTTTATTCAATTACCCATCAATATTGCCACAAAATAAAATATTACGAGCACTCTTTAAACCTCTATCTCCTTACTTGCTTACACAGAAATGATACACGTTAAGTAGCGCCAGTATAATTATAAGAATTCTAACACACTGCACCAGACATTTCCTTATCATGTGATGCAGACTCTGGCTGAACTTTTTTTGCACATCCGAGACCTAGAAACATGGAAGCACTAAGGGCGACTCAGTCATGCGTAGACTCTTAGGCGTAAACCACTGAACCGGTTCATCGTCTTCCCGTCGATAACGCATCTCTATGAGACTTTTAGCGATGACCATATAATTGTATGCCGTAATAGTAAAGGTGAAAGTGTGCTGCACATGCCTCTACCTTTTTAACTGAATATTAAGGGTGAAATAAACTCTTGAAAAAAAGTATTTAAAGAACATTTTTGCAAAATATCACAAAGGAAGAGAAATTAAATTACAATTCTCCGAACATTGTTTTATATTATCGGGATCTTCAACCTGAGAGGAAACACTCATTAATACTTTCCACCACAATGAAAATAACACGAGTGGTCACCCTCTTATTGCATACAACTTTTTTACCGTCAGTATTTATGAATGTTTGATGCTGGTTTATTGAGCAGAATAACCTAATTAACAAAAATCGCCTTCTTGTTATAACTGCCCATGACCCACTTACTTACGTACCTGATACTCAAACGTGCAGATAGAACTTTGACAGTTTTAGGCGTGGTAAGCTTGTCTGATGCACATACTGTATTTAATTAAGTACATTCACATTCATCGTAAAACAATTCCACCCAGTTCGGGTGTGCTAACAATGATCTGGTTCTTTCGCGGGTGAGAAATACGCTGCAGGCGTTTACTTTTAGAGTTTCCCGATTGATTTTTAGTGATATTCAATGTTCCTCCCTACACGTGTTGGTCCACACGCCCGTGGTTGGCCGGGAGCTCCGCCAATCACGGAGCTTTCTCGTCCCGGACCACGTTTTGGTAGAGAAAACTTTCCTGTAAGTTATTTTTGATAACTATTCTTTCTTTTTTCTTTACTACACGATTTGCACAGTGCCTCACAACTGTGACACTCATCAATACATTTTCCCCTTATCCTGATTTTTCATTTCTTATAACTAGGAGCACCTGTTTTTCTTCAAAAGATTTCAGGACAAGTTGTGTTTCAAAACACTTAAATTCAATACCACTTTCGTGAGTGGATCATTTGAATTGTTACGCGCATTGTCAGTCTGCCCGCGAATCACGGTTGGTCAGTATCGGAGAGATTTAATACTGATTAGCTCATTCATGTAAGTCTGTCTTCACACAAAGACAAGCGACCAATAGTCAAATGAAGACTACAGTCTGCACATAGGATATTGTAGAATAGTCTACGCGTAAATTTTTTCGCGAATAAAAAGGTGGCCTTACTTATAACACTTACGCCTTTGGTTGCACGGGGCCTTATACCTGTGAAGCACACCTTCTCTTCAATGTTTTGTTTCAATTCATTTCCTATTTATTCGGTTTCCGTTTTTTTTCCCACACTTCACATCTAAGGTTTCAAAGTGCCCTAGAACCTTGTAATACATATCATACTTACCCTCCCTTTTTAACGTTCGTTTCCTGGTCTACAAATTATTTTCTTTTGTTTTTTCTATTGTCCGTTTTTCACTCCTTGTTTTGTTCCATGTGCCATGTTAAACTTCATTAATTCATTTTGGCTATTTTCCCCAATTGACTACTCGCTGTGATTCTTTGTTTACTTCAGTTGCGTTTCTGTATATTTTTCTGCTACTTCCGTTTCGAAGAGTATTAATTGTGTACTGGCATGTATCATTGTTCTTACCTTTGTATTTTTATTCCCATTCTTGGAATTTGTCATGTTATTACAGTAAAACATTGATCAATTACTCAATAAATTTCTTTTGACGACCACGTTTAACGAAGTGAGTCGGAGTTACACTCAAACCACTGGCATCTTAAAATGTAGAAAAAGTTACTTCTGCGTCCAACGATAATCGGCCCGCTCAAATCTGTTATGATCACGATTGCAATATTTTCACCTCCTAACATTTTTTTTTCCCTCAAAAAGTCGTCTAGAAGGCATTTCAATTCATCTCGCACGTCATGGTTTCGTACAAGCAAAATTCACAATTAATTAAAAGACTTGCTACCTAGTTACGGCAATGAGAAATATCAATAGTTGAGTGGTCAGATTATTACAGCAATTTTATAACTTCACAGTTTCGCGCGTTATGTGCGAATGCACGTGAGACGTGAACACTCGCCAATTTGCGTAACTACAATTACGCTAAACGTGCTCCCGTAACCATGAATGTATATGATCCTAATAACTTCATATAAAATCTGTGTTTTAGATATGTTATAATAAATCAATTCAGTAATATTGTTTGGGAAATGCACATTAATTACAAAATGAAATACTTTTGTTGTTTTGTGTCTGTCACTTGCTTCCAAGCTTCGGTGTTAATTTTAGTTTCACTGTCTTGAATGAATCATAAGTAATTATTTTAGTAAACCCTACTATCATATGGCACGTAATCATATTTATTTTTAAGTGAAGCAAAAAAAAAAAATTACAGGAACGTGACAACTAAAAGGCAAACAAAATAATGAGAAATGTGTTTCCAGCAAGTTTTTGTGTTATCGTCAGCACAATCAAATTCTTCACAGATTAAAAACTTTTCATACTTCAAAACAGTTGCAAGACGTGTCAGATTACAATATAATTTTATTTGCAATGCAATTTTAAAAACTGTCAGCATATCACTCATATTGATGTGAATAAGTGGCAGCCCTGAAAGTACACAGGTATCATGTCATCGGAAACTGTATAAAGTAGTAGGTACACTTCACATGTATGAAAAAGTAGTATTACACGCTGACGCTCGCACTAGGCGCGAGCTCCATGTGCGGTCCAACCTGGAGGGGGNGGGGGCACCTAGACCCACCCCGCCCCCAGGCAGACCCTCTCGCTGCCCCGTCGCTCGCCTCACAGCCGGGGGAATTATTGAGAGCGGCGACCTGGCTGGCATCACAGCCCCTCCTCCCCCCTTTCTGGAAAAGCCGACCAGTTTAGAAGATGCACAAGAATATTCTGGGAACTAGTACCATCGGCGCAACGCAGCATTTAGAGAAATTTCTGGGCGATGGCCTACGACCCTATAAATATTGCAGCGGTCCAAGAGTCAGCAGTCTTTTGCGGAGGTCATCTGGCTGAGTGCGGTGGGCGAAATCGAGTGCAGTGAGGGACGGACGACGACGGGAGATTGCTAGACGACGGCGGACGAGGTGTTCGTTGTGTGAATGGACAAGAGAGCGTGAAACCCGACGATTGAAGACTACTGTGCGTGAGGGCGCTCGGATAACTCTAGAGCATTGCGGACTGGTGGGACCTGGACTACACAGAGGTGGGCGGGACTCAGTGAACATGAAATACAGATTTTATGGTAAATAGTGGAACTGTCAAATATGGACATATAAAATAATTGAATAGGTTTTGATACACTGCCTGTTGGGACTGATTTTTAATTATTTAATTTCATTAATTTCTTTGAGATAATTATATATTATATTGACCTGAATTAATTAATTGTAAACAGCAAGTGATATCAATTTATTGCGAGATGATGGGCCGATATAATTTTGTTTGTAGTTATTGTAAAATAAAATTAGGAAATTATAATTAACTCTTTTATTTAATTAAGACCTCCATCCCTTAACGAACATGGTTTAGCCCACTGACTTGGAGAGAAATTGTAACAGTAGCATTCACGATCACAAGTTGCTACTAGTAAATCACTGTTTAGCACATGTATACTTTGAGTAGGCATATTAAGGTAGAGAAATCCCCGTCATCTTGGACTTACGTATATTCATCCATAACTTTTCCAGATTCAATATTTAAAAACCAAGCTTGTAGAGGCACGGCGAACATCTTAACATTTATTTGGAATTCCAACTTATTTTTCTCACGTTACTCGTTTCACATCTATAAGCCTAACCATAATCATAAGTTCCCTCGTTTAATAATTTGTGTCCCATGTGGGAAAATACAGATATAACTAAAAAAAACGTATAAACTTCAAAATTATGCTAAGTAGTCATCTATGCCATGTTAAGCTTTGATTTTTAATGCCGGGCCATAAAGTTAGATTATAAAAATATGTAAAAAAAAATCTAAGATGAGTTTGATTTGTCTACCTTGAGGCTCGGCCTCACCCGTTTTGCAGAAATTATTAATTTTCGTGTCATGATTTCGTATTCAGAGTAATTACTAACCATGTACGACAATAGACAACTTATATTTTAAGAGTTGTTTAGTATTTTTGTGCATAATTTTAATTAAGATCTGCTAGCTGTAAAAAGTCACCAACATATTTATAATTTACCAATAGGTTTCTGTCTTTTTACAAGCAAGAAAATTAGACAGTAAAATTATATACAAAAGAATTTAGCAACTAGTAAGTTGTAAATTTTCTATAATCAAGCATTTCCAATAACACCTCTGAAACTGAAATTATGAGACGAAAACGAAAAATTTCTGTCGAGCCGTAAGTGAATTCCCTAGCAAAACATTTTGAACGCCTGAGGGTCACGACTGGCCCAAATCAAGCATTACGATGGGCCCTCCCAACGCTGCGATATGCATTTTCGGGAGGGTAAAATTTCTCTCAAATTAAATATGTTATCAGTAAGAAATTACTACACGCGATGTAAGCCTATCAATTAAATTACAGATGCCACTTTGTGCTTTTCTCCTTTACCTTACGGAAACTCCACAGGAAAGCCTTAAATATGCCATTTTCACTACTTTTTTTTCTCTTTTTGGAGAAACACAACACTGCAAAAAACGTTTTGCACCATCGGGATTTATCTGAGTTTCTACGTTGCTTGCGTCCTAAGAGAAAGTATGTGATGAAAATACACAATGTCTGTACAGATACCACGCCTGACTTGAATTTATTTTTATAATGCGCGTACTGTCCCAACGAACATGCTCCATGTGCAACCAATTAGAGGTTTATACACTTTTTACCTTTCCTGAAAAAAAAAAAAAACGTTATATTACCAAAACATTAACCTATTTACCGAGATACGCGTATACGCGCAAACACTGATTATACCGTTAATGTTTTGCACAACCCTAATACAACTGACGGTATCCGGACAGTTCCGGAAGGCGACAATCCCACCTAACTGACAATTCCGGTCAAACTGAGCCCTTGCTTTGTAAACAAGTGGCCGGAATTGTCGCAAGTTTCCCCTGGCCTCAACTGCCAATTACCAGAATTGTCGCACAGCCACAACTGACGTTATTTTCGGCGGAGGGAGGTGGCCTTGAAGGACGCAGGAGGGAGGTGGCCTTGAAGGAAGCAGCAGGGAAGGCAAGACAGCCACTAGAGATGGCAGCGAACGCCAAGTGGACCGGCAACTGTGCGGACCGGTCGGGCAGGTCATGTGATTGTATTCCTGCCGCTGTCAGGCTGCATGGCACGTGCGCGTATCCAATCACGGCAGTGCAGCAGCACGGAGCTGCCGCCACTACAGTACGTCCGCGATAACACCCACTCTACAAGCAAGTTTCTGAAACACCACGCCTATACACGGCCAATGAACAGCTTCAACTACAAGAACATGTCTGCTTTGCACGTTTTCTTTAACTATACAAGTACAGACTCTGTTTCACGTTTTTTTAAAAACCCTTTTGACATATATATATATATATATATATATATATATATATATATATATATAAATGTGAAAGTCTGTTTGGATGTTTGTTTGTCCCTCTTTCAGGTCGCAACGGAGAAACGGATCGACGTGATTTTTTTGCACAGAGATAGTTGGAGAACCGGGAAGTGACATATGCTACTTTTTATCCCGAAAAAATGTATCATTCCCTCAAAAAATATTTTTTAGTAAAATTAGCGCTCGGGATACAATGCTGCGTCAATGCTCATTATATCGATATGTCGATACTTATATATATATGTCGATACTTATCGATATGGAAAATAACTTATCGATTGATAGGTAACTGAAAAATATATCGGTCCTTGCTATATGTAGTCTAACTATTATATAAATGCGAAAATGTGTTTGTTTGTTTGCCCTTCCACGTCACAACGGAGTAACGGATCGACGTCAATTTTTGCACAGAGATAGTTGGAGGGCCGGGAAGTGACATACGCTACTTTTTACCCCGAGAAAATTTCTCATTCCCTTGGGAAAATTCTTATTGGAAAATGAAAAAGTACACAAACGCAATAACAATGCAACGTCGCAACCTAGCAACAGATCAACGTAATTTCTTGCGCAGAAATAGTTGGACGGCTGAAAGTTGATATTGGCTACTATTTATCGCGAGAAAATATCTCAAAAAATTTACTTTCNAAGCCTAAACAATAATTCCGTAGTCCATGCGAGCGGAGCTGCGGGCACAGCTAGTAACAAATAATTGTTAATATCTTGTAAGATTATTACATGCATTTTTTTTTTTAATTATTTTACTTTAAAGAACTGTATAACTTGTCAAAAAAAAACGTTCTGTATACCACACTTGATGAAGTCAAGGATATAACGCAACAGAACACCTACACGCAAAAATGAGCGTATAAGAGTTGCGAAACTAAATCCAATCAATTGGTCTAGTTGTTAAAGACTTGTATTACGAAGTTACAGCCAGCCAGGCAACCGGTAGACTAGCAGAAAGCTGTTTAGTTTGTGTAAAAATAGTGTATGCAAATGTACTTTTTAATACTGCGCTATTCGTTATTTCAATGAAAAACAACAAATTAAACACATTTTTATTCTAAAAGTAGCAACTATTCTAAAATAAGCTTAGTTGCTTTTTCCAAAATTGATTTGACCAACCCTAATTTTTAACTCAGCATACATTGTGTTTCATGGGTGTGATTTATTTTCTATTGTGTTTTTTTCTTACTAATTTTTTATTTAATTCAACCCCTACTAAAAGTAGATGGCAGCGATATGGTAGGTGTGTGCGCGACAAGCATTGACGAATATTTTAGGAGTCCTCTGTGACCGTCATACTCGCTTCGAGAGGAGATTGAACCAGTAACACGCAATTCCACGATATCAATCTGAGTTTTAGTACTGTGGATCAAAGCCTACTAAGAGCTTCCGTGGTATTTCAAGTACATAAGCGTTCGACGGAAAACTGACCACAATAGCAAAGTCAGAAACACGTCCATTGGTTAGCAGCGGAAATAAAAAATTACAGAGCAAAAAAAAAAGCATAATGATGAGGGACCATGTATTATAAAAAGAACGATAGTGTGATATAAAAAACAAAATGTAAAGGGAAAATAGTTGTTAGCATTTACCAACCAGCGCAATTACACATTACACAAGTGACGAATGTTGTACGCAGTGTGTTAAACGTTGCTGTACAATACCAGTCAGTCCTGGCCAGTACAACAGAATAGCAAACGAATTCCTTACGAACTGGCTGACACGAAACCATCGCAATCAACGTACAACCAACACACATCACTAGCATCAAAACACAACCGACCCGGCTGACTTCGCACGATCAAATATCATCACGAGAATCTGTAAGACGCCCCAGGCGCCCTTTGGGCAGCGCGGACATACGTGATGCATATACAGTAGCCTCTCGGCCTCCATACTTTTATATTTTAACGCAGCGCTCTTAGCCACGAGCCATCCCGCGCTTCGGCTGTCCACTCGGCGGGAAGAGGGATCACGCCCTCTCATCGCAGGTGTCCCTGCCATGCTCCTGCGGTAACCAAAGCCAAAGGCCCGACTTGATACACACGTACAGCCGAAAGCACCCTTCCACAAGGTTCTGAGCCCCTCGTACTCAGACATCAAGCATGTGGTCTGGCCGGAGTACTACCCGGATCCCTAGTCCCTCTCCAGGACACAACCGGAGCGGGTTGCCGCTCACCGCCCGGTCCTTCTTTAAGAGGGGGAATCTCTGCAGACCTCCTCCAGCATACAGCGTACCATACACCCTGCAGTTCTCGGCAAGCGAAGGGATGACACAGAACACCAGCCGAGAGAGAGAGAGAGAGAGAGAGAGAGAGAGAGAGAGAGAGAGAGAGAGAGAGAGAGTCAGGCTCCAGGGTGGCAGACCAGCCGAGTTTCACATGCACTGCTCTTTACGAGAGAAATTTACTTATACAACTAACAATTTATCATATTTAAAAACTCTATATATATATATATACATTAAAATTTTTACGTGTACTTATTTGAATACATATAATCTATATTACCAGAACTGTATGCACATACGAAACAACAAACATTTAAAGCATTAGTCGCGCAAGAGAGACGATACTGATACACACTGGGAAAAATATATGAAAAAATATATAATAATTATAAAAGCAAATAGTTATATACACATTTACCAACAAATGCTTATTGCGTGAGGATCGTTATCAGTACGATACGTTAGGCAAAGAAATTTCAGTTTGGAAGTGCGCGAACGATAAGGTGAACACAGCTATACACTGATGCAAACTGATATAAAAATAAAATGAAAAGGAAAATAGTAATAAGCACTTACCAACCATCGTAATCACATATTACACATGTATGTCCCTTTACGAGAGGAATTCAGTTATATAGTACAAGATAACAATTTATTTCGTTTGAACACATCAAGTTGTAAATATTGGCATGTCTATTTAAAATATAGCTTTGAATAAACCTGTGTTGGTAGAGGATTTCGCTTCTGCCCACCCTAATGAAAAAATACAATGAAAAGGAAAATAGTTATAAGCATTTATTAACCATCCCAAGGTAGAACTACCCTTACAGACACATCACATCCCAGATTCACTTTTTTACCTTTGTATCTGTCAATTAAGGGGTATGTATAATTTTTTGGTGGCACCCACAAATTTTGAAGTACCTGCACTTTTTCATCTTCATTTAATTCTATTCACAAACAAGGAAATGTCGTTTATATGAGCAGTCAGTGTGGGTTCATGCGCAGCAGGGGGTATTGTAGTGTTGCTTATGCACAAGCACAACACCTCGACATCAGGTTCATAATTGGGTTTACTTGCTGTTGCACATTGTCTTTTGTACGCAAATTGTATCAATTATTGGTCTAGAACAGTTACTAACTTACTAGGTTAATTCTTGCGAAATGCACCATAAAGCACTATTATTATTCGCGTAAATGACAATACTTTCACTTAGATTTTGTTTATCAAGTACACTCCATTTTAGAAACAATTGCATTGACTACATGTTAACAAAACTTTCGCGAATTCATTGGCAAACTATGACCAGAGGATTAAAAAAACACTGCAGCACAGAGGAATGTTCCAATTCTACCCCCTTCCCATAACCTTTAAAAAAAATACGAATCAATTATGTAAATTCAAAGCAATCATTTTTCACATATTATGCTGAAAAGGTGGAGGGGATTGTATGCACCAGAAACGGTTTGCTTAAGTGCCCAAATGTTTTATTTTCTGTCCTTTCCGCACTCTGCGAATGAAAACAACTGCCAGTGGAATCTTGAGCAGTTCTTCTTCGTTAATCATCTGTTGCGACCGAACCCTGTAGAAGGCAATAGGAAGAAAGGAGGTTAAATGGTTCGTGTAGGGAGCAGGATAACACTGCCCACAACACATGACACCTCTGCTCGCGGGGGACATGCAGTGAACTGCGGCCGCCGAGTGCCGATGGTATGACAACAGCGGCCGGTATCGATCTCTATCGACCCTCTTGTTCGACTGGTCACGGGGCCACGCGCGCCGCATTCATACGAACTGCAACACGGTCCACCAAGCGCTTTGTGCGACCAGCCCTCTCAACTCCGCCCCCTAGCGCTGCTTTTATTACGAGGCGGCGCAGCGGCTCGGATGTCCGGGCACCATCCCGACCCGCAGATAAGCCTCTGCACCACCCCCGCTACAACATTTTGTTCTAGCTCGTCGACCGACACAAACAACAGTCCTTCAAATTAATCTTTGAAAAATGCCACTGAGACTACCTTCATGAATTTTAAGCGGGCACAATGACTGGCAAGCACCCAATAAAGTTAGTAACAACGGAGGGAAAGTAGTTCCATGTCTTAACGTTCATTAAAAAGTGTTAGTTAATTATTACTGAATAATTAAGCGATTCCATTTTCTTTCTGCTTTTTAAATGCTGTTAAGTGTAAGAATTATCATATTTGTAAAAAATTTACATTTCTAATAATTTCACAATTTTACGTAATAGGCGCATGAATAAAACGATAGGGTTCATAGCAATGTTTAATTTACGTATAATGGAAGGATACAGTGCAATCCGAGAAGTATATCGTAAGCAGGTCTTTCAAAAGTGCTCAGTTTACCATGAACTGCCTACATTTCATAGTAAAATGTTACCGAATCGGAAAAAGGGGACAAACTGGCGGCCATCTTGGATGACGTCACGCGGAAACCTCCAGCTGTGTCACAATGTGGCTAAAATACACTTTTTGTGAATGAGGAGTGGGGAGTGAGGAGTGGAGGGGTTACCCTGACATTCACGCTCTATCATTCCATGCCAGCACTATCCATCTTGCCTCAAGAATGTTCGAGTTCATTGCCCATCACACAAATTCTATCATAATGCGCTGTTATTTCACCTTGGTTTTATAATATTCCTTCTACTCTCCTTCCACCTGGTGTCCTGGCGAGGACAAGATCCATGCTCTGTCATTCCACTCTCGGGGTCCTGGCGAGGACGAGTCTCATGCTGGACGAGTTTCATGCTCTATCATCCAACCTAGGTTTCCTCATATTCCTTTTGATCTCCTTTCACGTCGCATCCTGGCAGAGATAAGTCTCATGGTCTATCATTCCATCATTCCAACTCAGTTTTTCTGATATTCCTTCTGGTATCATTTTACACGGTGTCCTGGCAGGTACGAGCCTCCTACTCTGCCAGTCTGCCAGAGCCTCGCGCAGTCAATCACGGAATATATATGCATACACCGAAAGGAACCGCCACGCTATTTCGTGTCTGTGTAATTAACTATCGGGACATGAAAACTTCGCTATTTAAATGACGTAGCCTAGACTCGGCAGTCCTATGTATGTGTTTTCGTGCCTCAGCTTTCTGTTCAATGGCTGCAGTGCCAGTGTTTAGCCAGCTTTACCTTTAGGGTGGGCAGAAGCGATATCCTCTACCAACACGTTTATTCAAAGCGATATTTTAATGAGACATGCTAATATTAACAGCTTGATGTATTCAAACGAAATAAATTGTTGCATTTTAGTACATAACTTAATTCCTCTCGCGAAGGGACATACATGTATAATATGTGATTGCGATGGTTGGTAAGTGCTTATTACTATATTCCTATACATTTTATTTTTATATCAGTTTGCATCAGTGTGTAACAGTGTTGTGCTTATAGTTCCCGTGATTCACAATGGAAATTTTTTCGCTTAAAATAATGTACAGCACTCGATGCTCGCGCAATTTGCATTCGTTGGTAAATGTATATAAATATTTGTTAATTTTTTTTTTTTTAATCTGTTTAACTCAGCATGTAGCAGTGTCGTCTCTCTTGCACGACTAGTGGATTAAATGTAATTTGTTTCGTATGTGCTTACAGTTCTGGTACTATAAATGGTAAGTATTCAAAAAGTACATATAAATTGTTACCTTATACGGTATAACTGAATTCGAGTCGTAAAGGGAACTCTATGTGACTCGACTAATCTGCCATCGTGGAGCCTAACGCTTATCTCTCGGCTATGTTATGTACCATTCTTCTTCGACTTGCCGAGACCTGCTAGGTGCTCGCGTCACGATCGACCGCCTGGTCTACCATACAGATTCCCACGATGTTAGTTGATCGCACAACATCGGTCGGGTAGGACCCGTTCTGCTGCTAGTGTTGTGAGTGTTGACTCTACTCTGAATTTGACGGTTTCGTTTCACTCGGTTCCTACGGAATATGTTTGCTAATCTGTTGTACTGACCAGAATGGTCTGGTCTTGTCTAGCATCGTCTAAATCAGCGTACAGCGCCCGAAGCTTGTGTAATATGTGATTGCAATAGTTGGTATTCGCTTATAACTATTTTTCATTACATTTTATTTTGATATCAGTTTCGATCAGTGTGAGGCAGTGTTGACCTTATCGCACCTCTGCTTCTCGGCTTCGCAAAAGTTTGTTTAGACTAAAGTGACATACAGCATTCGATACTAACCCAATATAAAAAGGTTATTAAATGCCTATAACAATTTGTTTTTATAATTAGTTGTTATATATCTTTGCATTAGCACATCGCAGTGATGTCTCTCTTGCGTGACTAATAGTTTAAATGTATATTGTTTTGTGGCAAGCAAAAGAACAGTCTTTACAAGTTGCGTAATGGGTATCGCACTTGATGCATTGCAGTTATTTTTGCGGTTGGCCCTTTTGATCATTCGTTATTTCTCATGTCAACGAACATTCTAGCTTTTACTAAATTTCGTGGCATGATAGCAACACTGATATCAATATTATGGACTAATGTTCCATCGAGTATTATTTATATATAGCGACTTGTTATATCATGCTTGTGAATTTGGTGACTATATCTTAAAGGGTTCGAAAATTACAACCAACAAAACTATGCTTATAAGTGGGCTTAGGGACTACTTGCCTTGAAATCATTTTCGTCATGGGGGATGATATCTATGTTATGAATTTGGTGGCAGTATCTTAGAAAATTCGGAAATAACAACCAACTATGCTTATAAGAGGGCTTAAGGCATACTTAACCCTATGGTCGTTTTCGTGGTCGGGGGTGATTTGTATGTTATGAATTTAGTAGCTGTATATTAAATTCTTCGCAGATTACAGCCGACTATGCTTATACAAGATCTTAAGGCCTAATTGTCTCTTCTGTCCTATTCAGCATCAAGCATCAAGGGCGATGCTTATGTTATAAACTTGGTGGCTCTATCTTAAATGGTTCGAAAATTACAGTCAACTATGTTTATAAGTACACTTAGGGCATACTTGACCCTGCGGGCCTTTTCGTTGTCAGAGGTAATGCCTATGTTATGAAATTGGTGATTGTATCTTAAACAGTTTAGAAATCACAGTCAACTACGCTTTTACATGTGCTTAACGCATACTTGTCCCTGCGGCTCTTTTCGTTGTCGGGGGTGATACGTATGTTATGAATTTGGTGGTTGTACCTTAAACGGTTCGGAAATTACAGCCAGCTATGCTTATAGGTAGACTTAGGACGTACATGGTGCGCACACTGTGCGACTCTAGGCTAACGTGCATGGGCAGGCTTCGCTTCGTGTCGGGCATGTAGAATGACAGAGTATGAGATTCGTCCCTGCCAGGATGCCATGTGAAAGGAGACCAGAAGGAATATGAGAAAACCAAGGCGTGATGATAAAGCATGAGACTTTTCCCCACCACGACTCCAGGTGAAAGGAGTCCAGAAGGATTATGAAGAAAACCGAAGTGGAATGACAGAGCATGAGACTCGTCCACACCAGGATACCAGGTGAAAGGAGACCAGAAGGAATATGAGAAAACCAAAGTGGAATGACAGAGTGCGTAACTTGTCCCAGCCAGTACACCATGTGGAAAGAGACCAGAAGGAATTTGAGATACCAAGGTGGAATGACAGCATGATCACAGAAGTTGCATGATGGGGCAATGAACTCGAACATTCTTCAGGAAAGATGGATGGTGCTGGCATGGAATGATATAGTATGCATGTAAGAGTAACCCCTCCACCACACCTCACACCGAAAAAAGAGTCACTTAGCCACATTGTGGAGTCATGCTATTTTCGGGCTGAGAGTCCAATATGAATTTTGTTAAACAAAATTTCTGCAGTAAATTTTTCTGGTTTTGAGGGAAATTCTGAAATTTTGGGCGTTTTTGAGGGTATAAGGGGGAATTCCGGGGGACAAAAGATAATATGGCAGCTGCTGGGGAAAAATGATAGAACAGGAGTTTGCCGCGTGAAGTCATTCAAGATGGCCGCCAGCTTGACCCCTTGTCCCAAGCCCCTGCGCAGAACCAGCATTTTCCTACTACTAGTAAAGTGATATAGTAGCTTATATCACGAACTCCGGTCGCACACGCCACCAGAATGGCGTAACTAGCCAGCAACATGTATGGTCTTTCTCATATAAGTTGGCGAGATTTTGACAGTCAGTGAGTGGCACTTGACGTATACATAACAAACAACGTGCCATTTACGAAATCCTATATCAGCGTACGCATGAACGAATGAAAATTAATATTACATTGGATATTCTGACTGCACTGCCGACGAAACCAGGCGATTAGAAAATACGCGGATAATAAATAGTTCCTATATGAATTAATACGTTTTATTTTTCGTGTTCACAAACCAGCTGTTATTATTGTTACAAACTAAACTTCGTGCTAAAGTAGTAATTTATATGTGTTCAAAATGAAACGGACATTAAAACGATTTGTATTCAAATGAAATGCAACTTCAAACATTTGAAGTTATTTTTATGTCGTACCCCCACTCTCCATACCTTCCATACATGCTTAATATTAATTCAAAAAGCCTACAGAAATATCGAAAGGTATAGTTAAATAATTTTTTCAAATAATTTGACGAAATATATTTCAAACTCTTGTTGTTTTAAGCCAATAAAAGGAGAAATGTGAACTTTTAGAAAGACGGAATCAAGAGGCAGGTCAAAGTGCTGCTGCCTGTTGAGGTAGCTCACAACAAGCCCTACCACGCCATCTGTTACAACACGCCCTTCCACGCTATCTGTTAATCAGATCCCGAACTACAACCAGGCAGAAACAATGATTTCTAGTCGTTTCTATTGGGCCGGTAATCGTTTTCGTTACTCTAACATCCATTACATGCAAAGTTGTCCCACAAACCCAAATTTTTGTTGTTTTCGTGTTGTTACTATTCTGTATTAATAAAACGAAGAAAATGGGATGCACGTGGGTCGTTTCAAAAAATTCTTACGTTATTCCACGCCACATATTTCTAACTCAAGCTGTTTAGTAACAGTGATAGCAGAATAACTGCTTTGCAAAAATCGTCGGTAAGTTGTTTGTTGGCGAATGAAAAGTGTGTTGTCAAGCAAGTTTCCCGAATTACTTTTATTTCCAGTCTTAAAATATTAGCTGTAACATCCAAAGTGTGATAAGAAATACAATTACCGTCTCGCAAATGTTAACCCAAATTCGTTGTCTGTAATAAATAAAAAAAATGGGTGCATGTACTTATGTACGCGCGTTAGAAGATATACTGCTTTGGCGTAACTAAAATAAAATTTTATTACGTATGTTACTTTTTCACGCTTATATTCATTCAGATCTTGTCCCATATCATAATTGAATTCAAAATATATAAATGAAATATTTTTCTATTTGCTTATTACATTAACTGATTTTCTGTCGGTTTTAAATATGTTCTATGTTGTGTAGCTTGCGTTTGCATATAGATAGCGCGCATGGGCGTTGGGTCATACTCTTACCACGTTCACTGTCGAATTTCGTTACACTGTGCGCACGCAACTTTCATTGTACACTAAACTTTTACCCTCAACGCGCCAAAAGAAGCATAACTTCAAAAATAGGTAACAAATATTTCATTTTTTGCAAGGTTTTCTGTTTTTACGTTTAAAACCTACAGATTTTTTTAGGCACATGTGAGTCTATAAATAACTTAAAATTTGTTTAGCATTACAATGGAAAGTGGATTCGCTGACAGCGTGTTAATAACATAAATATACAGCTGCCACTTGACGCACCAGCTGATGGTGAAAGGATACATAAACGAAAAGTAAACATTGGCGCTACTTTCGTCGAACTGTCAAAATCTTGCCAAGTTACATGAGACAGAGAGTAGGAACGCAGTTTGCCATTCAGCAACTGGTAACCAACTTGCCAGGAAGCAGCCCGGCCAATAGAAAATATTTCGCAGCACGCAGTAGCCAGCCATACACTAGACCCGTTCCAAGCCAATCAGTGAACGGGTACGCCCTCATCAAAGGAGCAGCCAAACCATTTCGTCGCTGTGTCTTTACTTACTCTGTGGTAAAAGTTATGAAACTGTATAAAATTTATATATATATATATATATATATATATATACTAGCAAACCCGGCGAACTCCGTTTCGCCACCAGATGGCTTCGTTNGTGCGTTCTGGAGTTATAGCGTCAGGAAGGAAAACCCGACTTATTTTTATATAGTAGATATATATATATATATATAGTGAAATTTATGTTTTGTTGGGAAGCGAATTACTATCTTTTTGTTAGTGTCATGTATGATCATGAAGTGCCTGAGTAAATCACTAATTTTAACTACTTTTCCTAATAATTAGCTACTGATTTTTACAGGGATTACTCGTCTGTGTAAGCGGTAAAGATACACTGTTACACGTAAATATCATACCACTTGTGTCTTCTATATATTTTGCTAAGACTTCAAATTCCCTGGGAATCCGAATTTCTGCACGGTATTGTCACCCGCGTGCAAAGACCAAGTTTACCACATCTCCTCCAGGTAGATGCTCATTCCTTCTCCCTCTGAAGGAACTAAACACCGGGCGGTATTAAGGTCGTAAAACAGCAACACGCCCCTTCCACTTCCGTTTGTTTGCCTTCTGCTCGAGCGGGCTATCTACAAGGGCTTCGTTCTACACTTGCAATGTGCTGGAACAACACGTCACAGTCGAGGCTTCCAGGCACACACACTTTTAGCGCATATTTAATATTTATCAAGGATATCACAAATAATGAAATTTTTTTATCGCACACAAATAAATTTCAGGATACTCTAGCTAAATGCACATAAATAACATACGCACAACTACCGACGAATTAGCCAGAATCACAACAGAGAAATCGCTCTGTACACAGTCATCTTACCTTTGGGGAAAAAAATATTCTACATAAAATACACATTAAACATACAGGATGGGTGCGAAATTCTACTGAAACTTCGTGAGGTGATTCTTAATGCAAAATCAAGTGGAAAATATACAGAACACTTTATACCTACACTTAATATTTAGGAAAAAGCCCTTGGAAATTGATATTTTAAAATGCATTTTTGAAAAATATCGGAAACTAAGTGAAATTAAGCTACAAGTCTCACAACAACGTTTTGTATTATTAGGATCTTCAACCTACGAAGAAACTCTTAATAATACCTCCGCTTGTATTGAAAATAACAAGGTTGACCACCCTCCTTTTGCAGTTAACATTTTTACCGTCAGGAATTATAAACTTTAAATGCTGGTTTATTGAACAGCGTGACTTATCTAAAAAAAAAAATGGTCCTCTTGTCGCAACTGCCCAGGAGCCACCGTTTTCGTGTAAAACGCCTACTAAGCTTCGACTGCAGCGATACAGTGCCTAGCACGCAGGTAATACACCGAAGAGCCAAAAAAACTGGTATAGGAGTGCGTATGCAAATAACAGAAGTATGGAACCAATCAGAGTAACGCGACGCGGTCGGCAGCGCCTATATAAGACAACAAGCGTCTGGCAAAGTTGCTAGATCGGTTACTGCTGCTACAATGGCAGGTTATCAAGATTTAAGTGAGTTTGAACGTGGTGTTATAGTCGGCGTACGAGAGATGGGACATAGCATCTCCGAGGTAGCGATAAAATTTGAATTTTCGCGTACGACCATTTCACGAGTGCCCCGTGAATATCGGGAATCCGGTAAAACATCAAATCTTCGACATCGCTGCGGCCGGAAAAAGATAGTAAACGAACGAGACAAACGACGACTGACGAGAATCATTAAACGTGACTGACGTGCAACCCTTTCTCAAATTGGCGCAGATTTCAATGCTGGGACATCAACAAGTGCCAGCGTGCGAACTATTCAACGGACCATCAGAAAGCTTTACGCCTCGCCTGGGCCCGCCAACACCGCCATTGGACTGTTGATGACTGGAAACACGTTGGCTGGTCTGACGAGTCTCGTTTCCAATTGTATCGGGCGAATGGACGTGTACGGCTATGGAGACATCCTCATGAATCCATGGACCCTGTATGTCAACAGGGGACTGTTCAAGCTGGCGAAGGCTCTGTCATGGTATGGGGCGTGTGAAGTTGGCGTGAAATGGGATCCCTGATACGTCTAGATACGACTCTGACAGGTGATAGATACGTAAGCATCCTGTCCGATCACCTGCACCCATCCATGTCCATTGTGCATTCCGACGGACGTGGACAATTCCAGCAGGACAATGCGACACTCCACGCGTCGAGAGTTGCTACCGAGTGGCTCCAGGAACACTCTTCTGACTTTAGACACTTCCATTGGCCACCTAAATCACCAGACATGAATATTATTGAGCATATCTGGGATGCCTTGCAACGTGATGTTCAGAAGAGATCTCCACCGCCTCGCCCTCCTATGGATTTGTGGACTGCCCTGCAGGATTCACGGTGTGAATTGCCTCCTGCATACCTTCAGACATTAGTCGAGTCCATGCCACGTCGTCTTGCGGCACTTCTGCGTACTCGTGGGGGCCCTACACGATATTAGGCAGGTGTACCAATTTTTTTGGCTCGTTAGTGTACTACCTATAGGCTGTTTACGGTAAAGTGAGCACTTCTGAGGCCCTAGTTACTTTTTTCTTTCAGCCATTTGTTATCCTTTAACTACCTTTTTAAATAAATATTTCCATGTAAGAGATTAACACAGTGTATATATTCCACCGGACTCTAAAGTTAACGTCTAAGGTTAAAATAAAATACATTTATCGAATATTATTCCAAGTGAGAGGGCTTTCAAAAGTGCTCACGTTACCGTGAATAGTTTATACATACGTGTATGTTATGCTGCCGTGTCCACTGCAAATACGATGGGAAAGTACATTTCTAACGCTTCTAGCAAACAGCACGTTCATACATAAATAAACTAACAGCACTGAAGAAGTCTGTTTCTGCAGAAAGTGGGTTTTCCTACGCGCCTGGAACTGTCACTGCCGCCGAAAGTTTCGTTTGTGTTTTACACTAAAATGGTGGGTTCTGCGCAGTTCCAACAAGATGAACATTTTTGTTGATTATGCCATACTGTTCGATAAACCAGCATCAAATATTAATCTTGACGGTAAAAATTTTCCTACAAAAATATGGTAGTTTCCACCGTTATATTCTTTACGGAGGTGCTGGTGGTGGGGGAGGGGGGGATTAATGAGTGTCTGCTCTTTGGGTGAAGATTTCGATATCATAAAACAATGTTCGGAGGCCTGTCATAGTTTTATATAGGTCGCCCTGACCATCTGGAAGGTTCGACGCACCCCGAGTCATACTGAGAGAACGAGACCAGTAATCCAGAGCATTAATCAGATAAACGTAGAAATCATATCCGTAGAATGTCAGGAGTAGCAAGCCACCAAAGGGTTATCGGAATGCCTCCATAACTCAAAACGCTGCTAGTATTATCGCTCGCTTGTCATTCAAAACATTCCATTGACTTGTTGTCCTACTATCATATCATTACTCTGTCCTTTTCCGCCCACTCGCGCGGGGCAGGCCAAGGTCATCGGCGCAGAGCAGCGACAAGTAACAATACAATACATAAAAACGTCTAATCATACTGTGTGTGTCTGATATGCTCTTGAATGCCGCCAGAATTAATATCCAGAATAAAACAAAGAATAAATATTAATGTAGTATATCACTTCGGGAAATTTCGCTCCTCTAAGAGAGAACGGAGATATTTCGCCTAACCTTTATCCTTGACGGCAAACTGGTCTGAAAGGTGCGTAGTACTTTTTAAGACGGTCAGTTTACTTTGGGGTAATTTCGCGTTTGAGGTCTAGAAGTAAAGGGGCCATTAAGACGACAGTGCCACACGAAAGTGCGCCATCGCGTGACGTGCTGTCTCCTCGTCGAATTGTATGTACATATGGAATATTAAGCGGTGACCGTATCAATTTGTTAACGGAAATTCTTTAGGAAAGTTCAATACAAGTTCCTATCGTAGTTTCACTCGTATTCGAGTGGTACTTTTTAAGAAAGCCGATTTAAAGATGTTGGAGGGCTCCAAAAATAATATTTACAGCAGGCGGGAAACCTTGAAGTGCCATCCCATCCTCTTCTGGGGTATGTTTTATTTTCGTAGGTAACATCTTGGGAGCACGTGCACTAGTTTCAAGAGCCAGGTGGACAACTGCCTTAATTACGGATTTGCGTCTGCTAGCATGGTTGCATATCAGTGCTATGAGATGACAGCAATCGTAGGTGGTATAAGTTAAGACCACGTGGTGATTTCATCTACGATAAAAATCGAAACGCACCTAACACACGTCAAACTACGGATTCAAAGCGTCAGCTTGCGTAGACGCATCTGCCACTAGCAAGGCAAGGTTATATGCTCGAGCCTGAGCAGGCATAATGTACTACATAACCGAACGTATTTTTTTAACGGTTGCAAACATTTTAGAACACTTTTATCACCTACTAAGTTATGCCCGTAGATATTCCGCTTACAAAATCAATTATTTTCATAATGATGTCCGTTGATGCTGTATTTTTTAATATTTAAGAAAAGCTTGGAACACAGTTACGTAAGTACGAATACGCATGTATGGTGTCTGCTCGCAGAAGCAGAAATGTCCATTGCTGCATTTCATTGACAACTGCTCACTTGCAGCGTACGCACTGGTAGTATCTACAGGTAAGGAGAACTATACCAAAACATTAAGGCGCCAGTGTAAGCACAAATGGCTAGGGAACAAAGAAATCTGCGAAAGGTCGAAGGGAGGTGAAGGTAGGTGAGGCCGAAACAGTACACAGAAACGACGTTTCCGGTTGGGTTTTGGACGGCAGCAGACTTACTTGTTACCTGCCACGAGTGGATGTGAAAATATACCATTATATGCCACTAATACATAATATAAGAAAACACCCACCGACCTGCGGCTGTTTTGTGGTTCTGAGACTTTAAAGCAAGGCAGAGATTTAAGGGTGACATTGGCATGTGCACGAAATGCATCGTCCCCACCACACGCAAAGCACTGAAATGGCGCACACTCTTAGTTCTCAAGTGTGCAACTGTGAAATTATTTACTGACATCAACTTACTTGTTTAGTATCTGTTGTAAAGTTCAATCCAGCCGCATATATTCAGTTGGTATGTTTGCAAATAAAGCAGTCGAAAATTCAGTTTTGAACTGTTTTCACAGTCTTTAATTAGTGACCGCATTACACAATATTTGGAAGATATTCTCGTATACAAGTACTAAATAATATACTGTAGCCTAAGTGGGTTGGGTAGCATATTTTTTAAATGCACATTTCAAACTCTCAATATCACAGTTTGGAAAGCTTGAGCTTTCATTCTTCTAATTTCCTAGATAAAATAATAATAATAATACTTTCATGGTTTTCAAAGTTTGTATTTAATGATGATTCATACGAAATATGCTTCGGATTTTGTATTTGCGTACCCCTAAGATTAGAGATCTGCAGTTATATGTTTTAATAGTCACCTTATAACATATAACATGACTTATGGCAACCTACATTGTTTTGTTAGAAAAGATTCAAATCAATAAACATGACGCAGCAAAAGATGATAGCGATGCTGAGTACAATAGTTTTAAGTTTTCCGATAAGAAAGCTAAACTTAATATTCCTCCCTTCATAATGGCATATTTAATGCAACGTGAAATACCTAAATGCTTATGTCCGAGTAACTTAGCTTGTTATCAGAAGAAATTAACTATTACAAACTGTACAGATATGTTGTAAAAATTATAATTGTTTGGCAGGAACTTAGGAGACAAAAGTATTCTGGCACACTCGAGCTGCAGACATGCGTAAAGGAACTTAGTGCGTCGTGCAGCATAATAAAATGTTATTTTTTGGTCAGCTGTGAGTGTTAAGTACTGAAAATCCCTGAAATAATATAGTAATTTCAAATATGTTAGCCAGGTCTATCATAAATGTTAAAATAAAAAAAGTACTCAATATATCCAGATAAGCCTCACAATTGCGAACTGTTCATAATTTACTCTGAAAACAAAAAGATATCAACCCTAATAAAAAAAACCAATGGGAAAGTAGTCTATACAAAATGTTTCATAATTATTATTACACACCATTACACGCGTAGTAGATAAAGTTTTGATGAGGAATCCATTTCTGGAAACTTAACGTTTTGGAGTGAAACGGATGATATGAATTTAAATCTTCCGCCTCACCTCACGTGAAAAGTATTCTGGTGCGTCATCATGTTGCACCACATTTGCTCACGAATGTTCAGTGGCACATCTTCCAAGAACTCCGTCAGTACATATTGCACGAATGTCAAGTACATGAGACCCGTTAGGCGGTACGGGAAAATGTACGACCTAATCACACGCCATCGTTGATACCTGACTATAGATTGATGCCGAACCGTTGCTGAATTCCATGGGTGTGCCACAAGAACGAAATATGAAATACGCGGTCAATCTAAGTCTCACACGGACCGGTGAAATCATTAAAATGAAAAATACCCTAAATTAGTCATTTTGACGCGAATAAGTGCTTAAAGTCAGACCGACACTTGGGAGTACGAGGACAGAAACGGCGATGTAAAGTTTGCAGGGCGATCCATTCCTGCAGTGTAACTTCGTGACTAATAACACGATTCAAATGAATGTGTTGTTGTTCGATCGGGCATACGAGTACGATGCGAGCATGATCTTGAGTTGGGCAACGCAAGAGCACGTCGCGGGTGGGAGCTCGCGACAAAACACAGCAATTTTGGGCGCGGGCGAAATATCTCGCGACTCCGATGTGCTAGCGCGCTCATTTTAATACTAAACGATAGATGTCATCTAGATATGTCGATATACGCCATAAAAGCCAAGTATCATTTTATTTACTTTCATTTAATTCGCATACCGCAGCGAAAATATTACCCTGACGTATTAACGTAAAACCCACAACGGTGTTCCCGATAAAGAAGCTACACTCCGAATTATTATTATTTTTTAAAGGTATACTGGAGGACGGCAAAGGAATGGAGGTGTACGACGTAGTATCAGCGGCCGTACCACAGCAGGCGCGACGCACGGCGGTTTGACCTGACCACTCTCCCTCGCCGGCAGGCTGGTGCGTGACTGTCGCCGATCGATCTGCAGTGTTTATCTTCCTCCCAGCAGACTCCAGTGGACGGTCGGCCCAGCACCGAACCTGCTCGCCATTACCGGCCCTGCACCAGTGAAGAGGGAGCAAGGCCTCAAGACAGAATTCACGGCTTCATTTAACACCCCTTGCTGCATGTGCGCCGGCCACCTTGAAACCCAACAGCGACGGCCACAAGCACTCCTCACGCTCCACAGCTTTCACTGGACCCGTGTCAGCTCAAGATGCGAAGATATGAATGGCTTCCCCTTAATGGGNCGGGTCCGCACAAATTTAGGCATTATGCACCACATTTTAACAACAGCTTGCAATGAGCTTAGCCGACAGTTCCTGCAAATTCCGAGATGTTATTCCATATTCACTGGCCAGTTTCTTTAAAATTACTAGGCTCAGCGTTCAAAAATATTAAGTTAGACATGCAGAAAACGACCCTCGCATCTCTGGTACAAGCTTTACGTGCAATATAAATAAAAATACGAATGCACGGGATGAGTATAAAAGAATACCCCAACTTTGAAGGTCTATAATATCAAAACAAAACAACCTACAGCCTTGATTGACCAATCAATTGAACCGCGGAACCGTGAAATTTGTTTACCATACATTCATAAATGTTCAATGTGACCACCACGAGCGGCCCGAACGACGTTTTGAGGTCGTCAATGTTACCCGGCAATGGTGGACAAAACACTTGATCCTTTATGTACCCCCATAGGAAAAAATCGCACGGGGTAGGATTCGGACTTCTTGGGGGCCAGTGATGAAGAGCCTGGTCACCAGCTGCTCCTCGACCAATCCAGCGTTGCGGCAACGTCTCGTTCAGGTATCCGCGAACAGCTAGGTGCCCATGGTGTGGCGTACCATAAAGGAAACATCAAACCGCCCCCTCACATTGACGTGTCGAATGCGAGCTCGCAACCCCCTCACCTCCTCAAACCGAGAGTTACGAACGCCATCCAAACCGTAACATCGGACATGCTGACAATAGCGTGGAACGAGTTTGATTATCGCATAGATGTCTTTCGGGCCGCTCATGGTGGTCACATTGAACATTTATGAATATATGGCAAACAAACTTCGCGGTTCCACGGTTCATTTGATTGGTCAATCAAGGTTGTAGGTTGTTTGGTTTTGATATGATAGACCTTCAAAGTTGGGGTATTCTGTTATACTCATCCTGTACAATGTAGTAACTTGCCTCAAACAATAAGCATCGAGTGTTCGTGAACAGCGGTACAGAATTTTAAAGTCGACGCTGTTTACAAGAACTTTCTTTCATACTATAAAAATTATGTGATTATGTAATAGTAAATAGTATAACGTAGATGGATTTAGTTTGGCAACATGAACTTAAAACATCTACAGTAATCACCTGCTGACAAGGCTGTGGTGTCCCAAGTCAGACTCGAAAGTTGACACACCGACGCCACAACCCTGGACATTTATAATTCTAGTCTCTTTAATTTGCAAAGTGAAGAATAAAAAAGTTATCTTTATCGAAGATGCTATGAGGATAGTATTACTGGCTTGGCCTCATGTCTTCTTATGGCAGTGTAAGAGAGAGGTGGTGATAGGAGGAGGTCAACCTCCATAGATATTCAATATGTACAATTCGTAGCCCACGCCACTCGCAAAACACGCACATTCACACAATGTCGTGCAGTTTCACAACACGGTGCCTCAATATTCATAATATAAAGTTGATCACAATGTTGTACGGTAATTTCAAGTCTTCGCGTGCAGTGTTTTGTGTGCCAATTTCAAAACAGTTTATTCGCATTTTTATATAAATTATTTTGAACAAAAACCATTGCGATGTTTTGAAGCACCTTTTGATGATCGGTTAACCCTGTGTTCAGCAAGTCGCCACGGGCGACCCTAGCACTGTAGCTATTGGAGAAACGCAATACTTAGTAAATCTCTTGTCAATCCGAATGTGTTTCTGGCTGCGCTAAATTACTTCAAAAGAGTATTTGCAATACTGAATATGACATTTGATTGCACCCTAGTTCCGATACACCACATTCTGATCCCTCATTCCAGTTTACACCGCGGCCATTTTTTATTAAATAAAATAAATAAGCATCAATAGAACCTCACAGTATTCGGAATAATTGCTCCACCACGAAATTAATTACATATATACATAACGCTAGGTAACAGTTTCAGCAGGGTCTATCTGTAGACCCACACCAAGAATAACAGCCCTCAAGATGAAGCTCGTCGCCTCCCGTCATAACATTTATTCAGCCTACAGCAACGATACGTACAGAGTAGTCATACATTTAAGTGTCGTATGATCCAACAACTTATATTGTAAGCATTACTTAGTATAAAAATATTAAATCCCTTTTCAGTCTTTCTTATAACCTCAGTTTAGCTACCATAAACCTTCTCAATAGTAAAAAACATATGTGCGGCTAGAGTTGCCTAGTAGCTGGAAACGGGTAGTCCCATTCCAAGGATCTAGGAGCCACGCCTTAATTTAACATGCAGTGTGGCCAAGGTCAGCATAAATGTAACTGTGGCACAATTAAATCAACAAAATAAAACAGAAATATTGGGAGCCTGATCTACGTATTTCATATTTTAAGACTGGTAGCTACAGTGGAGAATATCGGTGTGTTTGCACACTTTCTTAAGTCTAACAACCAACTGGTGCTTGAAGTGCGATGTAGTGTGTTTGAAATACACGTTTTCCCACGAAACTATTAAATGTGCGTCCAATGTGCTGATCTATGAAAGAAACACACACTCCAGACGAGGGCTGTTGAGCACTTTCAAAATGTCACGCCCGTTAAAAAGCAGCTAAAAACGGCTTTTTCTAAGCGCTGTAGCTAAAAAAATACACGCATCAGATACATACAAAACTACTCAAGGACCCTGCACTGAACCTTCATACAGACTTTCCACCAATAAAATAATATGGTCACACCGCTGAAAGTCCCATAGGTACACGTAGTGCGACTAGAACACTGCACGCCAGTTCAGAGCCTTGCACTTAGAGGCGATGGCGCACTTGATGCGCGTGGCAGTGTCGCCCATACAGCCCCCGCGGTATCGGCCTCAAACGCGGTAAAAATCTCCAGGTGGGCGGGAGCTTTAACGGGTGGTCCTTTGCATACTCGGACCGCCCCTTAGTCATGTCTATGGTCAAAAATACAAAAATTCAACACTATAAAAAACCTCGACTGGGACGACTTAGGAGCTACGACATCTGACGAAGTCACGGCCCCAAGTCTGAGGCAGGACCAGACGGAGGGTTTTCCGTGAATAGTCGTGAAGGGGAGCGAGGAATGGGGGTGGTTTACGACAAGTTTTACGTGCCATTTTACGTTCTGAACCTTCTAGTTCAATTCAATATCAGGGGATTTTAAGGAGACTTAACCCTTCGCTATAAAAAAAAGTAACTGCGTCTTTCAATGGAGCGCAGGACAAAAGAAATACGCAAGCAGCTGGTGCGCTCCTGCCAACTCTGCAGGCAATTGGAAACCTAAACTTTAACACACTTTCAGCCGTGATGATCGCCACCTTTCTCTCATCGTTCTGATTTCCTTATAAACACAACCGGTAGCTAAAAGGTTATTCGTAGAAGTTAACTTATCACTGCTCTAAATTTTATACGGTAGTATTTTTCTTTAGTAACAAAAAAGTTAATGGTCGAGATAGCAAAACACATACAAAGTCAGATTCTGTCCCGCCGAAAAATGTTATGTGGACACGAACACGGGATAGGAAATACCACCCACTCGTATGAAAAGTAGTAATTATAATTTTATTCCTTCGTTAATGAGTTTTCAAATTGCCACTCGCGATAGTTTATATGAGTCAAAATATGTTTTTTTTTCCTAAGTATAAACCAGTAGTCTTGAGTTTAAATTATCATGCTCCCGCTAGCATTGCAAGTAACTTCAATAAAATTTGAAAATCACGGGATATACCAATGGGGTGCGACGAAGGTCCCATGTTAGAAATCCATATATGACCTTAATAAGTCTTATACTGCGATTCCACCATGGGTTTTCTCATATTCCTTCGGTCTCCTTTCAGCTGGCATCCTGGTGGGGACTAGTCTTATGCTCTGTCATTCCACATGCACGACACGGAGCGAGGCCTGCCCATGCACGCTAGCCTAGAGTAGCATTACGAGCATGCGTCGAAAACGCCGTAAGTCCACTTATAAGCACAGTTGGATATAATTTCCGAACTGTTTAAGAAACAGCTACTAAATTCAAAACATAGGTATTACCACTGACAATGAAAAGGGCCGCAGGGCCGAGTATGCCCGAAGCGCACTTATAAGCACCAAATTCATAACGTACGCACCATCCCCGACAACGACAAGGGACGCAGGGTCATATATGCCCTAAGCCTACTTATAAGGATAGTTAGATGAAATATACGAACCGTATTAAGATATAGTCACCAAATTCATAACACAGGCAACACTCCCGACAACAAAAAGGGGCACTGGACCAAGTATGCCCTAACCACACTTCTAAGGTTAGTTGGCTGTAATTTCCGAACCGTTAAAGATACAGCCACCAAATTCATAAAATAGGCATCGCCCTTGATGCTGAATAGGACAGTAGAGACAATTAGACCTTAAGTACCAGTATAAGTAAAGTCGGCTGTAATTTCCGAACCATTTAAGATACAGCAACCAAATAAATATCATACATATCACCCCCGCAATGAAAAGGACCACAGGGTCAAGAAGGCCCCAACCAGCTTATAAGCATAGCAGGTTATAATTTCCGAACCATTTTAAGATACAGTCACTGAAATCATAACAGTCATCGCCCCCGATGATGAACAGGGACGCACGGTCAAGCACGTTCTAAACCTACTTATAGGCATAGCTGCCCCCCCCCCACCCCCAATTGCCCACCCNAACATCTCATCTGATGAAGAACAGGGTGGTAGGGTCAAGTAAACATTAAGGCATCGTATAAGCATAGCCGAACGACATTTCCCATCCACCAAAACTATAGCCTTTAAATACTTAACATAGACATCGCCATCGACAACGAACAGGATAGTTGTGTCAAGCACAGCCTAAGCCCTCGTATAAGCATATTTGGCTACTAATTCCCACCCACCATGGGTGGGTGGGAATTAGTAGCCAATATGATCACCAAATTCATAATATAGGCATCACTTCCAAAGACGAAAAGGATTGCAGGGTAAATTAAACATTACGGCTTCGTATAAGCATAGTTGGCTGCCATTACCCAGAAATAGAAACTATAGTCACCAAATGCATTTCATAAGTATAACATCCGATAGCAAACAGAGTAGTAAGGACAAGTAAGTACACCTTAAGCCCTATTATAAGCATAGTAGCTCAATGTTTCCCACCGAAACTACGACCACCACATTCATATCACTTTCATCACTTCCGACTGCAATCAAGGAGATAATGGCAAGTAGACCTTAAGCCCTGTTACTAGCACAGCTGGTCAGCATTTCCAAACCTTTGAAGTTCGGGAATATAACAACCACCCATGCATGTAAAGAAAATAGGGGTCAGCACTGCGAAATAGACTAACTACGATGTGTACGACTAACACCATCAGTCCAACACAAGGGCCAGCAGCTCGAGTCATCGTTAGCCTGGGTAACACTTAACAGCCAGTCATATATTGAAAATTAAAGTGGTATACAATTGTACTGATAACAAGATATACGTGGTCACAGATAACACTAAAAAATGTATGTGTTTATATAAATAAACACCATAACCCTTTCAGAAAAGGCAGAGATAAAAGATATGAAACCGCCCTGTACATGAAAAATCAGTCAAGTAACAAACAATCAAGGACTAGCATACATCCAAGTACATCATGAGCATGAGGTCATAATGAGTCACAATATATAAATAATACCCGATGGCGCCACATACCATAATAGTGATATCAGTGTTTCTATCATGCCAAGAAGTTTAGTAAAAGCTAGACTGTACGCCGACATGAGAAAGAACAAAATATCGCAAGAGCCAACAGCAAAAATTACTACAATGTGTCAACTACGATACACATTACGCAACTTGTAAAGACTGTTTTCCTTTGCTTGCCACAAAAAAAAACATACATTTAAACCATTGGTCGAGCAAGAGATGTCACTGCTATGCGCTGATGCAAAAATACATAGAAAAATAATTATAAAAGCAAATAGTTATAAGCATTTAAAAAACAGTATATATTGAGCGAGAATCGAGTGCAGTACATCACGTTAGTCTAAAAAAAATACTTTTGCAAAACCAAGAAGCACAGGTGCGATAAGGACAACAATCCTACATGCTGATGCAAATTGAAATAAAAATAAAATGTACAGGAAAATAGTTATAAGCACTTGCCAACCATTGCAATCACATAATACACAAGCGTCAGGTGCTGTACCCTGATTTAGAGACTTCTAGACAAGACCAGACTGTCCTGGTCCATACAACAGAATATCAAATATCTTCTGTACATACAGAGTGAAACGAAACAGCCAAATTCTTAGTATGGTTAACACGCACAACACTAGCAGCAGAACGCATCCGACCAGACCAATGTTGTGCGATCAACTAACATCGTGGGAAACTGTAAGGTAGCTCAGGTGGTCGACCGGCGAAGCGAGCACCGTGCAGGTCTCGGCAGTCGAAGGATGGTACATAACAGTAGGCGAGAAAGACGCGTTAGGCTCCAGGGTGGCAGACCAACCGAGTCACATATACACTTCCACTTACGAGAAAAATTCGGTTATACAGTACAAGGTAACATTCCGTCCCGTTTTAAATAATATATGTATACATATATACACGTGTACTTATTTGAATACATACTATTTATAGTACCAGAACTGTGAGCACATACGATACAACATACATTAAAACCATTAGTCGTGCAAGAGAGAAGACACTGCTACGTACTGAGGCAAACAGATATTTAAAAAATTAGCATGATTAACATAAAATCATCGAGTGCTGTACGTCATGTTATGAATTTGGTGGTTGTACCTTAAATTGTTCGCAAATTACAGTCAACTATGCTTATAAGTGGGCTTAAGACATACTTGACCCGCGGTCCTTTTCGTTGTCGGGGGTGATGCCTGTTATTAATTTGTTGACTATATCTTTATAATTTTGGAAATTACAGCCAACTATGCTTATAAGTAGGCTTCGGGCATACTTGACCCTGCAGCACTTTTTGCCGTCGGGGTGATACCTACATTAAGAATTTTGTTGTTGTATCTCAAACGGTTTGGAAATTACAGTCAACTGTTTCTATACATGCACTTAGGGCATACTTGATTCAGCAGCCCTTTTCGTTGTCGGGGATGATGCCCATGTTATGAATTTTGTCACTGCATCTTAAATGGATCGAAAATTACAGCCAACTATGTTTATAAGTGAGCTTAGGGCAAACTTGACCCTGTGGTCCTTTTCATTGTCGGGAATGTCTATGTTATGAATTTCGTGACTATATCTTAAATGGTTCGGAAATTACAGCCACTCTTGACCCTGCGACCCTTTCCGGTGTGAGGGGTGATTGATACCTGTGGTTTGAATTTGGTGGCTGCCTGGAAATTACATCCAACTTTGCTTATAAGTGGATTTAGGGCGTACTTGATGTGTGTGCGCGGTGCGAGTAAGCTAGCATGAGTGGGGAGACCTCGCTCCGTATCGCACAGTCGGAATGACAGAGCATGAGACTCGTCCCTGCTAGGACACCAGGTGAAAGGAGACTGTAAGAAATATGAAAAAATCCACGGTGGTATGACAGCATGAGACTTGTCCCCTGTAGGTTGCTAGAGAAAACCCTGGGATGGTGGAAGACGAGAGGGAGCACAAGAAGCATATGCAAAAAAAAAAAAACCTGAGGGATAGAACGTGGGAGACAAAAGAGACTGGCAGGAATATGAGAAAAAACCCCAAATGGAATGCAAGAGCATGATATGCTGAAGTGAAGTGATGGAGCAGAAGGGAAAAAAGGGTAAATCCACGATGCCCGTTACTGGCGACGAATGAGAGCAGGAGGTTTTCTCGTCATCCAAGATGGCAGTCGGTTGTCCCCTTGTCCCCATCCCCTGTACCAGAACATACATTTTCCTACTACTACAGTCCACTATACTGTACGAGAATTTTTATCAGCTGGAACAAAGAGTAGATTTTCACCATATTCAGAAAAATAAAAACTCCTAGGTTCCATCCCAGACCCTCGGATTCTCATGTGTATGGTGTTGTAGCAAATGCTCCCATGAAGTTTTCTCAAGATACTCCTGTGTGCTCTCCGATCTTCAATTCGCACTGCTCCGCCCTCAAGTACATCTAATCTAATCTATTCTTTAGGGTGGCCGGGAGCTATGCTAATGAACGTTACTGGCAGTAAGGGGATTTTTTTTTTCGTGCGAGACTTACATAAAGACAAATTTTGACTTTTTAAGTAGCATTTTTATGAACATAAATGCTAATTACGGGGAAACACCATTACTATAGTGGCCTCCGAACTTTTACTACCGACCTGGTGCTCAGAAATTTGAAATTTCGAGTAGTGTCGGGGGTTGGGCCATTCCACTGGTGCGTGTTCGTGCGAACAAGGTGACGTCAGTTGCAGGTGAGTGCTCCGACGATAAGCGGGCAGCTGTTTCCACAGTCCGTCTCTTCACGCTCCGAACCCCGATTACTGGGTCGGTCTCTTTGATCTACAGCACACAAGCGACGACAATCGCCTCAAAAGGGATCGGCCCGAACGTGCTTGACAAAGATCAAGCAAGGGTCGTCATAGACTGCTGTTTGATAACACCCAAACTGTGACGTCAGATATGACAACGTGCTCGCCGAACATGTACACTGAAATAAATCAGCAGAGAGAATTTAACAGAATAGTTCCATAATGGCATTTTATGGTAGCGACAACTAAACTTTAATACCAGCAACAGAATGTTCTGTAATAATTTATAATCCAAATTGTTAGCAGAACGATTTAAATATTGTTAAAGGTTATTCTGCAGTGGGAATCATCTGTTCTGTAGCGGGAACAGTGTTTTCTGTAGTAGGAACTATACAGATAGTAGTGAACACAATCTTACAGTATTTTTACGATAACAGAACAAGATACTGTAAACTCAACAGTGCTGTTTGGTAACTGCAACAGAATGTTCTGTAAAAATCTCATTTTTTTTCTTAAAAATTTTACAAAAAAAAGTATGGTAGCTACAACAGTGTCGTGGAATGTTGGAGGTACCCTCCGATTCTGTTAAGATTACAGAACTGGTATTGTAGAGTTAACAACCAAGTATGGTAATTACGGCAGTGTCGCGGACTGTTAAAGGGAGCCTCTAATTCTTTTAAAGATTATAGAACCAGTATAACTGACAATACAGAAAATAAATGGGAAAATGTTGCTATTGTGAAGTAATATTTATTTAGTGGAGGCTCTTGAGAATCTGTGAGGGTACTTACTGTGCAACCTTTCAGGTGCTGTCAGACACCGACATGTTAGGCACTAAATATAATAATAGCAACAATGGTGCTGAAATGTCTTATTTGTTTTTAGAAACCGTATATCACTTACACAAACAGGGCATAAAAACGAAACAACTAACGCCACATTTATATTGATACTATAAATTATCTGATGTGAAAGGAAAACCTGTTTACATAAACGTTACACATAAAAACATTTTTAAATAAAATGACACCCAATGTTGCATAATATAAATATATATAACATAAGGGAAGGATTATTTTATTAAATAAATAAGCTAACTCATATGTGAATTCGTCGCGTCGAGACTCGTCTGCAGACATGTTACATTACATGCTTTAAAAAAATTAAACAATGTAAAACAAATACATTAAAAAAGTTGACTCTCATAACTGATATAATAGCCGAGCGCGGTCTAAGGCTTCCGTCTATCAACACAAGGTCCGACAGTTCGAGGCTGCCTACTTCCACAATAAATTTTTTAAGTTCTGAAAAATAAGTACAGATAGCAGCTCATTGTATAAACAGACGAGGAAATTACAGTAGACCACCCAAGATGGTTAGGGCTACCATGGTGCTCAGTAAAGTCAACAGAGCAGATGGTTAGGATTACCATACAATTTTGCTGGGGTCACCGTGCCCCTCAGTTAAGGCAACAGAACAGATTGTTAGCACTTCCGTATGTTACTACTGGGTGCACAATCAGCTCTGTAGCGGCATCAGAGCAGCATTGTAGGGAATACCGTACTTGATTGTAGTCAGAACCCTACTCGTTTGTAATCGCAATAGTATATTCGGTACAAAGTAATGACGTCACTGATTTGTGACGCAATGACATTTTACAATATGTTTTGTTGGCGTTAACATATACCTTTAACAATATTCGTACGGTAGCCACAACCAAACATACTGTTGTCCATATTTTAACAGTCTAAGAGGGTAACAACACCTACAGAATTATGGTTCCTACAACAATATTTTTCTTTCCAGTGTAGAAAGGTCGCTTATTACACGTCACATCTGTGAGCCTGGCCGACGGTTACAAACCGGGGCTGGCCGACGGTTACAAACCGCTATCGACCACTATCTCTTGGAGTGTGGTAAGGAGGAGGAACAGATAACCTAAGAACATAACGCGGAATTATTTCTACTATACGATTGGAAAATATTAACTCATTCAATAAGTTCAGCATTGCGAAGGTAAATTAGTTTTCAAAGTATATATGAAATAATAGTAAACAGTATGTAGCGTTAACAGTGAAAGCAGCGACGATAGTCTTGTACTCTCGTCGACATTAGTGGATGGCTTTGAAATCATAAAGGGGTATGAGCGAAAAGTGATCATCACGGACAATGTTTTCTGTTATTCTTTACGTAATGTGGCAGGTTCTAATCTGCTCGGTCACACCACCATCCTTCGCGTTCTATCTAATGGATTTAAGGAATCGTCAGTGATGTTACTCAGTTTCGCAGATATCACAGGCTAAACTCGTACATGAGCATGACGCCATAGCGATCAAAAGCCATCGATGAACAGTACACTAGAAAGTTTTAGCAACATTTCATAAAGGGTTCAATTATTTGTTCATATATTTTTTTTTAGTCGACAGGTCCTTAGACACTTTTTCCACAAGTATGTTAGTTGTAGCTGTTTTATAAATACTATAAAAGAATGTTATGTTATTCTGAAGGCCATCTTTACTAAAGGAATAATTCTGACATGGTGTGAAGGTAACGCCACTTCAAATGTTGCTACTAAAAACTCAGTGATGGATTGGCATTCACAAACAGTATAATGCAACCGAATTATTAATTTTACAGGTGACATTTCACAGTATCTACGACTTGAAAAGCATTTGACACAGATGCAAAACAATGGATTTCTCGTTACCATTTTCATGAAATGTGTAAATGCAGCAATGCGTTGCTGCTTTCCAACTGTGCACCTGCCATTGTCCTTAACATTTAAGCACGTACACTGGAGAGCCAAAAAAACTGGTATAGGCGTGCGTATGCAAATAACAGACGTATGGAACCAATCAGAGTAACGCGATGCGGTCGGCAGCGCCTATATAAGACAACAAGCGTCTGGCAAAGTTGCTATAAACCAGCGCCAATTGAAAGAAGTTGACCCACCCCCTCTCTACTAGCATTTTTCCTACCATAATAAAGAGCATGATTCCTATCCCTGTCTCCTGTAGCGTTTTCTGTTAAATATGATAATGCATGAAACAATTTTTTAATTATTTCCTGTCGAAAGGGTTTTTACGGTGACTATGCCGGTTTTTACCTTTCTCTTCTAAATATAGTTTAGCTATAAGTACACTTAGGGAGGTTATCATGGCCAAAAGCAGGCCATGGCAGCACAATCCCTCTTTGCCACGATGCATGTCTCCTTGCATGAAATCCCTTCCTTGTAGGCTTATGGGGCTTAGCCCTGAGACGCACTTAACTCCCGTCCCTACCGCGTGCTCACATAACACTTAGTTTTAGAGTAAATAAAAAAAATAAAAAATAAAAAAAAAGCTGCTAGATCGGTTACTGCTGCTACAATGGCAGGTTATCAAGATTTAAGTGAGTTTGAACGTGGTGTCATAGTCGGCGCACGAGAGATGGGACATAGCATCTCCGAGGTAGCGATAAAATTTGAATTTTCGCGTACGACCATTTCACGAGTGTACTGTGAATATCGGGAATCCGGCAAAACATCACATCTTCGACATCGCTGCGGCCGGAAAAAGATCGTGAACGAACAAGACAAACAACGACTCATGAGAATCATTAAACGTGACAGACGTGCAACCCTTTCTCAAATTGGCGCAGATTTCAGTGCTGGAGCATCAACAAGTGCCAGCGTGAGAACTATTCAACGGACCATCATTGATATGGACTTTCGAAGCCGAAGGCCCACTCGTGTACCGTTGTTGACTGCACGACACAAAGCTTTACGCCTCGCTTGGGCCCGCCAACACCGCCACTGGACTGTTGATGACTGGAAACACGTTGTTGGTCTGACGAGTCTCGTTTCCAATTGTATCGGGCGGATGGACGTGTACGGATATGGAGACATCCTCATGAATCCATGGACCCTAGATGTCAACAGGGGACTGTTCAAGCTGGTGGAGGCTCTGTCATGGTATGGGGCGTGTGCAGTTGGCATGAAATGGGACCCTTAATACGTCTAGATACGACTCTGACCGGTGACAGATACGTAAGCATCCTGTCCGATCACCTGCACCCATTCATGTCCATTGTACAAACCGACGGACGTGGACAATTCCAGCAGGACAATGCGACACTCCACACGTTGAGAGTTGCTACCGAGTAGCTCCAGGAACACTCTTCTGGCGTTAGACACTTCCATTGGACACCTAAATCACCAGACATGAACATTATTGAGCATATCTGGGATGCCTTGCAACATGCTGTTCAGAAGAGATCTCCCCCACGCCTCGCACTCCTATGGATTTGTGGACTGCCCTGCAGGATTCATAGTGTGAATTGCCTCCTGCATACCTTCAGACATTAGTCGAGGGCATGCCACGTCATCTTGCGGCACATCTGCGTGTTCGAGGGGGGCCCTACACGATATTAGGCAGGTGTACCAGTTTTTTTTGGCTCTTCAGTGTGTCTTAAAATGCCATACTAATGTTAGGTGAACACGCAAATTCTAAACTGCAGATGCTATTTTCAATTTCCCAAACTTCTCATCCCCTGAACGTTAACCGCACAAGCAATCTGAAATTTACATAACAGAAGTAAAAAGTTATAGCTCCAGCTTTTACCTTTCTTATGTAAAGGGGGGAGGGGAGAGGGGACACCTCGTAATCCCAAACTATTTCAGTATTCAGTACCGAAATAGAAATCTGGAGGAAATGTTGGTTTCACTGTGAAGGATTGGTAGTTGTTTCTGCTGTGCTTTGTACTAGAATTTTTAATATCAAATATGCGGAAAATACTATTTACTAAGTATCTAAGATTTTGCAAACGGAAATACTCTGAAAATGGCACTGCCTAAGCAGAAATGTGTGTGTGTGCGTGGGAAGTTGGAACCCAGGCGGCTCTTCTGCTAGCAGCCGGAGCGCCGGCGCCACCACCGCGCTTCAAGAGACATCCAGGAGACAAAAGCAGATCACGGGAGAGGGAACTCGGAAGGTGGCGACGTCTAAGGGCGACTAACAAGTTCATTTAAACTGCCGCCGGGGGGCGGAGTGGCTGGCAAACACTCTTGGATGCTCGCGCGAGGCTCACGTGAGGGAGCCGCCGGGGCGCTTTACAAATTCCCTTGCGCTGCCTCGGGGGAGGGCGAGAGCCCTCTCTCTCCGGGCTCGCGTCTCTTGGAGTCTCTACCCTTGCCTTCACAAACTATGTTAATGAACCCACTTGATCCGCGAGTAACTGCCGCCGGAGTTTCGTTCCCGAGCCCTACTCCACGTCTGCTTCCTCACGCCGACCGCGCAGAGCTGTTATTCCACTTACAGCATTTGGAACAAGGTACATACCGCACTAGCGCTCCAGTCTAACTTCCAGGTCCAGCAGCCCTGAAAGAAGTTCACGTCTTCCAAATCAGTTCCAGTTCGGCGACGTGGAAAAAAAACTATCCGAATATACAGTAGGCAAAAAAAAATATTCTTCTCACTGCTACTTACGACTTTCGACATTCATCGTAAGGAAAAAAGAAAAGAAAACACGTTAATTATGTTATACTTTTGTATTACAAAGCAAATAATTCAATTGTAAACACAAAAACTGACAATGGTTGTAAAACAAAACAGAAAACAAATAAAACACAGTCCGCATTGTTAATGCAACTCAAAAAGTATTCGTCTCTAAAACACAAGCCCAACATCCTAGTCCTTATTTTGACTTTTAATATTTGGTGAGACCCCCTTTATTTTGATAATTTCTTGCAACCTCCTTGGCAAGGATGTGACCAAAGGTTTTGTTGTTTCTGTAGAAATTTTCCGCCACTCCAGTAGCAGTGCTTCTTGCAAGTCCTTCTTGGAGGGAATAGGGTACTTCACACTTTCTTCTAAGGTTTGCCACACATTTTAAATTCTCAATTAATAATCAAGACCTCCATTCCTTAATGAAGCTAACTAAGCTCACTGACTTGCAGAGAAATTGTAACACTGGTGTCAGAAGTGGGATGGAGGCATTTTATTTAAGAAAAAAATTGTAGTCAAGATTAAAGTACGATATTAACTAGAAGGAAAATTTTGTAAGTATAATAATAGTTGTAGTAGCAGGCCATTGGAATTATTTATAAATGTTTCGGTGCTAACTACGAAAATGTCGGCAGGCATTGAGGCACTTCGCTCTTTCATTGAAGCACAAAGCGGCCAAATTAGTAAGTGTTAGAGAATCTGTAAATAGTGTAAATGAAAATGTAAATAGTCAAATTAGTAGTGTTAATGCAAACGTAATAGTAAAATAGAAAGTGTTAAGGAATATGTAAATAATCAAATAAGTTGGGTTAGTGAACTAGTAGACAGGAAAATAGTGTTAGCAAAGTGGTGGACAGGAACAAATACAGTACGAACGAAAATGTACACCGAAAGATGGCAGGTATAAGCGAAAGTATTTCTAAATAGTATGTTCACCCGCAGGGGCTGCGGTGCCGCGGTGGCCATCTTGTATAATGTCACTTTTTTCCTTTTCCCCTCAAAATTTTACTTTTTTCCCTAGGAATTTCCCTTTTTCCTTCACAAACGCTGTTCCATCCACCTCGCCACGCCCTTATCAGCTTTGAAGACCCCATTGTTAAAAGCCCCCCAAATCTCTCCACTCCACTGCTTGGCTTCTTGTTTATGGACACTGTAGTAAACACGTAAATATAACCACGGGCGTAAATCAAACGACTAGTTTCTACTCGCCCATCAAACGGCACAGTGAAACTGATGGCAACATAAAGACTTATATTACACCATCAATGCTTGTAAAACAAACACAAACCGATAGAAGCGGCCAGCGATGTGTTTGAACATCAGTAACAGCTATTCTTCATGCAGAGTGCGCACACACTGATAATAAACTATAAAAATTATGTTTACACTAATTAAACCTGTGCATTTAAAGCTGCTTGTCATTTTAGCCCAATAAGCAAGGACTTGTCTTATTTTGCTCCATCCGAAACGCGCCTTCAAATGTGGTGACTTCAAGAGGCAGCTGCGGGAGTGTGAATCTGCTTCGTCATTCATGCCGCTGCCGACGGTGGGGCAGGGATCGTGTCGGACTGGTGACCCCAAGAAATAAAACAGATCAAGCGCTGTCTGATGTATAGTATCCAGTGTTAAAACACTCATAAGAGGTGACGTCACTTCGTCGTGCACATGCGCAGGTAGTGCAAGAACGGAGCGCAAACCCGCTGTACACATTACAGTATTGCAACACCACAGCTTACAGAATAAAAATGCCAGACTTTCGAGATGGGCGGAATAAACAATAAATATAGCGACACCACAAAGCAGATAGAAAACAAAATTGTATACAGAACTGCCTTGCAGAAAACTGGGCGTGCACGAGCTCTTGTGATCTTTAATACCGGACGCTACTGCAAGCACATATGCTTGAAAATCCAGTCTAATTTACGACCTCGAGAAGTAGAGGGATTTGCTCCTGAAGTGAGGCAAAGGATCAATGAGGCGATAAGGGTGACTTTGGCTGTCGCATCTAAAGCGGTATCGCCTCTTCGCGCGAGGCAACGAACTGGCGTGTAGTCTTCCAATTAAACGTCATCCTAAAACGTGTATTTTCGTAGATAAACGTAGTGCAACAACGTTCAGTAGTTCCCCATACAAACACGAAAACGCAGTTGAAGCGCCAGGAAAGAAAGTAAGAGGGCTCTTTCGCCTTCTCAAGGTACAGTAACTGCAGTGTTGGTCGGAACCGACTCCCACTGGCATATGGCATAAACGACGACGTTACAGAAAGTATGTCAGGCGTAGATCAACTGGCCAACGGGCCGGGTTAGAAAAGCTGTAACGCTGCTGGCGGGATGCGGGGGAGAGGCGATGATGGGTAACCGCAAATCCAATCGGGGATGATCACCGCGGTATCGATCTGATCGGCCGGGCTTGGTATCCTACACGGCGGGTCGGCGACAGCAGCACTGCACGCTGAGTACATGACGCCCGGCTCGGCTTGGTCAAACCAGTCTTGGGATCTTCGCAACGGAAAAAAAAGCGCATTTCGGGCGTTGGAATGCAAAGAACTCATAGTTACGTATCTCTGCCGGACACTTTCATCGAGTTGCACACATCGAATATGGATTTTTATTTCCATAATTTTTTTTGGGACACACAAATATTTACGATAGTAATAATAGCGATAATACACCACGGACTACCTTAGAAATTTCTTAAACACGCACTTTAATTTTAAAATTATTAAAATATGCAATACTGTCAGTAAGCCTACGTCTTGAATTTTTTTTAATATGCACAAAAATTAACAAAACATGTTCCACCTTTCCCCGGCAGTTACTCCCGGATTTTCGCAAGTGAGAATCGTGGCGGACGATGCCGCTGGTCAGCGGGTTTTCTCGGGGATCTCTCGTTTCCCCCGCCCTTTCATTCCGGCACTGATCCAGACTAACCCCAATCACCCTCATCGGTTCTCAAGACCTCGTTGTTAAGAACCACCCAAATCTCTTCGCTCACTCATTTTCCACCTTCCTTCATTTCAGTTTTGTGACCAAGTTGAGTATTTTTTAATTCGTGTGGTACAATTAGACTTATACCAACTAATAACACATTGTTACGAGTTGTGGTCAGGCCCTTAGCTGAGCGACCTGCCTGATCACACCTTCACTTATATATCCAGGACACGGACTGTGATCGCTGAAATTAGTTGTGAAATCGCAAACCACAGAAATCCCCTCCACCAGTCAGTAAACAGGGACAACGCAGCCGATAAAGGACAGTGTAGTCCATGGGCGATGTATTTTGTCGTCGGGCCATTGGAACGAGAAGACCACTGAAGATGGGTGTGTCCGGCCGTCGACATGCGCCATCTTAATTAGCCTCCGGAATCATGAACAAAATAGGAACTCTCCAATTAGGCTTTACTCAGAACGTAGCTGGTTAAATATTTATAAAATAATATCATTTAATATTTTAGTATATTTGTATAGCTCCCCCCGTTCATATTCAATCATATTTATATTGAAATAATATTGTACAACCTTAATGTTAAATAAACCTCTTTTACACAGTGCTCATTACATAACTCTTATCAATAACTTGTTACGCCCGTTAAGTTTAAGTTCCTCATACTCCCAATATTCTCATGCACTTCCCACAATCCATTGCCATACGGACACGGGGCAGAATGAATTCCGTTGGGATCACGCATTATTGTGATTCACAGACTTAGCCCATTACCCGGGGCTTTCGTATGTGCTGAATTGCACACCAGTCCTGAAGTGGATGCGCAGACTGCTAAACCTGACGTGAGAAGGTATAATTGTGTGCAATGTCAAGGGTATTTAACGAAATGGGAATAGTGCCCGAGACATACCCACTTCGACCGTGACTGTCCGCTCACGGTTTACCCACATCCACCCAATTGTCAGGAGTACTTACTCAGGAGTTCAAACCTTTCGTTTCGCGTGAGACGCGGAGCAATCTTTGGGCGTCTGGCGGAGTGGTGACCCGTCCAGAGAGACCTTTCTTCTGTGCTCTAATGGCCTTGAAAGAGTTCATTCAGGCAGTAGGAGCGCAATCTGGATGTGTTGGACTTTTGCTGTGGGTAAATGCTATACTACACAGTACCTTGACAGTATACCATGAGCGTACTTTCGCTTTTGACAGCCCTGTTGTAAGTCATTGCGTAGATATTTTCCCAATCCCCGTATGCTGCTCTTTTGTGTGTAAGTAGAATTGCAATTAGTACCTACTTAATTATTTATGTGTTGTCCCTCGACCTTGATAACATTTTATTTGTATGTGGAAGTTATATTTTAGTTACTCTTTATCTATACGTTCTTCCCCTCTTTATTACTACTATCTTAACTTTTTAATAATCAATGTCATAATGTTCTACTTATAATGTGTTGATGTCCAGCATACTTATTAACATTTTAATAATTAAGAGTTTTATCCGCACACACAGCTAACTGCAATAAATTATTTTCAGAAAAAAAAATTGTATAAAAATTGGTATTTGTATAACCGTCCCCATTTGTAGACATTGCCTAAGAAATGGATTTTAAATAGAAACATAAGTTAGCATAAAGATTTTATTGCCTGAGAGTATAATTGACGAAGACTATTCAGAAATAAATGAACTTTAACGCACGTCTCAACAATAAAGCTTCCAAGGTCGGACACACCCAGAAATATAATAAGCCCATATATACATATAATAAGATCATGACAAAATTAACAAGTCAATTTTAAATAACCCTACTCCTCATAAACTATTAGGGCCATATTATATCTTTAAAGTAAACAATTTAACTGCAAATTAGGTGTTTAGATAAGCTGCATTCTGTTAATAAATTCCCTTGTAAGTTTCAGAACAACGGTACCGCACGTTCATGAACAGCAGCAACCAGCAGTGACGTTGCATCTTCTCATCCAAAGTCCCTCCGGAGGGCGGCGCAAGCAATGTCCTCGATAGCAGAGGCAGCAGGACACCTGTTCTGACGTCACGCACAGCAATGTCAAGGCGCCACTTTCATTACACTGCATCAGCTCTACCGTTTAATGCAGCTCGCGAGTCGTACACAGGTAACCAGCGGTTTCCATATTTTACATACACCACTTACACTGCACCCTGCAGGTAACAGTAAAACTTGCACATAACAACTTTACTCAAAAAAAAAATATTATTGCTTACAAAAAAAAAAACATTCTAATATTGCCGATAGGAGGCATCCAAAATCAAAGGTTTGTAAATTATAATGTATAATGGAAAAATATACATATTTTAAATTAATTTAAGATTCAAAAGAATTTGAGAAAAAAGTTATATTTCAATGTCATTAATATAAATATTAAGAATAAAAATACATTAAAACAGTCTAAGAATGAAACAATGAATTGTTTACGTCAATTTTATGACAAAGAGACGTCTCATTTATACTAATTTATAGTAACGTGGTCACCTAATAACATGTAGTTATGACATGACATTTTTCATACTGAATTTTAAGATTTTCATTCTTGTATAAATAAAAAACTTTGTTGTAAAATTTAAAAGTATTTTATACACATCTTATTATTATTATTAGAGAAACATTTTGTTGTCAAATACGTTAACATTTGTTACATTAAACATTTGTTTTGTTATTTTTAGATACTAGTGTATATTAGAATGCATTTACTAATATTATGTTACTTTAAGTATCCCTCCTACCCTCTTACGTATTGAAACGTAGTTGAAAAGCAGCTGCAACTTTGTTTTATTTTCATAATTAATATAAGTTTAAATAATTAATTTAATAACATGCTACGTTACGATACCATCCTATCACTATTCTAACCACCGCAACGTCACGTATCACTCATTATGTAATATTATTACAGCACTGTTTTTACATTGTATGTATTAACATGTATTTCATTTCCAGCAATTGTAGATTTATGTACAAACATTATCAAAACAATCAATGTACCGGGGTGAGAGCACTTTGATTTTACTAGTTTAATACTTTTGCATTTCAATTGGCTTCTATTGTAATTATTAATAGAGTGTTTTTTTTAATTTTCAATCCTTACTAATAATTTATTGTAGTGAATGATTCATGCCACATAGTGTTAGTGTTAGGGACTCACAACCTCAAGAAAGGCTGACGCTTTGCGAACCGCCTGCGGGGCGTCTGCCGCGCCCGCGTGGAAGACACTTTGCACACCCAGCGGTACAGAAGTTCAAGGCCCGCACGGCCACTGCAAACACACAGTACAACGTTTGTTCGGCCCACCTTGTCCGAGGACTGCACGAAAGCAATTGGCAGTTCCTTATACCTAGCTTCTCCGTCTACTGTAATTCCTTTCAAAAAATTTTCTTACCGTAGCGAAGAGGACTTCAACCCGATCCATATTCCTATTGCCACAAGATGAACCCCGCTACTCCCAATCATCTACTTAATCCAAGTGGACTCCAGGGCGAGATGAGGGCATCTCGCTAGTGAACATTGGGGAGATGTTACGAGTTGTGGTCGGACCTTTATCTGAGCGGCCTGCCTGACCACACCTTCACTTATATATCCAGGACACGAGCCGTGATCGCTGAAATTAATTATGAAATCGCAAACCACAGAAACCCCTCCACCGGCCAGTAAACGGGGACAACACAGCCGATATAGGACAGTGTAGTCCGTGGGCGGTGTCTTTTGTCGCCGGGCCATTGGAACGAGAAGACCACTGAAGATGGGTGTGTCCAGCCGTCGACTTGCGCCATCTTAATCAGACTTCGGAATCATGAACAAGGTGAGGACTCTCCAATTAGGCTTTACTCAGAACGTGACTGCTTAAATCTTTATAAAATAATATCGTTTAATATTTCAGTATATTTGTATAGCTCCCCTCGTTCATATTCAATCATATTTATATTAAAATAATATTGTACAACCTTAATGTTAAATAAACCTCTTTTACACAGTTTTCATTACATAACTCTTCATATATTCCCGTTAAGGATAAATATCAACAAAATATCAAAATCATAACAAAATGAATTATGCACAAAAAAAGAAAAATCTAATTCTGTAAGTTATATTACTTGAATGTAAAGTACTGAATTTTCGTTATCAAATGCAGATCACGCAGTATTTCTATGCTGGTAGCGAGTGTCTAAATAACAGATGGTCGTACGTTAGGTTCATAAACAGTGGGCCTGTAACATTATGTTTGTACTGGGTTTCAAAGTTTGTCGTTATTGCTGTTTACTGTATAAAAGAACGCGAACATTTCTTTGTGAGTTACATACTGATACATGAACTATCTGGATGTTAAGATAATTTCATCTGCATCGTAATAATTACAAGGTAAATGATAATACAGTGCTAACGCAAACTTCTAGCCATCTCTAATATTGTTTGATTTTGATTGTGCTTACCTCTATGCTCAGCTAATTTCACTACACTGAGATAATGATAGGGTTCAGAAGCGAACTAGCAAGCGCTCCCTTTTCCTCTGTTCGTCATTCAAGCAAGGCCAGAGTTCGGTCGGTGCATGCAAAGGGAAGAACACAGCGTTCATCAACGACAGCTTATGATCCATCATCATGAAAAGGGACTCAAAAACAAAAATTTATATTAATAAAATGAAATTTCCGACTGACTGACACCCTCACTCACCACCCACTCGCTCAGTACTCACTCACCCCCACCCTCCCACTCACTGACTCACAAGCAAGGTCAGAGTTCGGTCGGTGCATGCAAAGGGAAGAACACAACGTTCATCAACGACAGCTTATGATCCATCATCATGAAAAGGGACTCAAAAACAAAAATTTATATTAATAAAATGAAATTTCCGACTGACTGACACCCTCACTCACCACCCACTCGCTCAGTACTCACTCACCCCCACCCTCCCACTCACTGACTCACAAGCAAGGTCAGAGTTCGGTCGGTGCATGCAAAGGGAAGAACACAACGTTCATCAACGACAGCTTATGATCCATCATCATGAAAAGGGACTCAAAAACAAAAATTTATATTAATAAAATGAAATTTCCGACTGACTGCCACCCTCACTCACCACCCACTCACTCACCCACTCGCTCAGTACTCACTCACCCCCACCCTCCCACTCACTGACTCACTCAATGCACAGCCCAACCGCTGGACGCAAAAGCATGAAAATTTGGGTGTGGCTTCTCTTTAAGGTACAGGCATCCACTATGGAAGAATTTTTTTAAAATTCAAACTCTAAGAGGGTAAAAAGGCGTAAAATGTGTTTTCGAGGACTCGATAGCTTATTAACCCGATCAGACATCGCTATGCTCTCAGCTTCAAAAGGTAGCCTACACAAAAATTTAAAACTAAATTTAAGGATTTTTGAAGGGGGGGGGGGGGACTGAGAGGGTGAAAAGGAGTAAAATATGTTTTAGAAAACTGCTCAATAGCTCGTTAACTTGTTGTGATATCGCTGAGCTCTTAGCTTCAAAAGGTAGCTTACGCAAATACTAAAAACTAATTTCGAATTTTTTATTTTTTTAAAATTCAACGGCTAAGAGGTTGAAAAGGGGTAAAAATGTGTTTCGGAAGACAACTCAATTGCTTATTAACCCGAAAAGATATCGTTGTGTTCTTATCTTCAAAAGGTAGTATATGCAAATACCTAAACAATGATTTCAGGGCTTTTTGTTAAATTAAACCCCTTAGAGGGTGAAAAGAGGTAAAATGTATTTTCGAGGACTCCATAATAGCGCCTTAACGCTATAAGACATCGTTATTCTCCATGCTTCAAAATGTTACCTACATAAATGCCCAAATATTATTTTCAGCCCCTTAGAGGGCGAAAAGGAGGACAATGTGTTTTAGAAGGATCCTCAATAGCTCGGTAACCCGATAATATCTTTGTGCTCTTTCATTTAAAATGTTGGCTGTATAAATACCTAAAAATTAATTTCAGAACTTTACTAAATTCAAATTCCTGAGGAGGAGAAAAAGTTTTGGATGTATTTTGTATGCATGTTACCTACGTCACATCGTTTCCATCACTGAACTTTCAAACCAACATGTTTTGTCACATCTTATCACACGAAAAAAGTATAAGTAGAAATGAAACCTGTCTCTTAGCGAGAAAAAAGTTTCTTTTCCCTTACAGTCGCAGATAAATGTTGTGAAAACTAAGCAGGATCAATAAATTTAATAGCATATTTTCTAGACTGCGCGGTCAGTGTATGTTCATTCCCTTGTGGGATTCTACATACAGCACGAGTTTAAATCACATTTTATGCCACGTTAAATAATTTCATACGCCATTTTCGATAAAGAGTGAATTTTGGTATAGTACTTATTCCAACGGTACAGTAACCATCTTTGTGTTGCAACATTTAATTGGGTTCTTGCAAACAGAGCTGTTAGAACTATAAACTTGCGAATCACCTAGAGAACTATCAAAATCACATGTTATAAGAGTATGGGAGGTTTTTTTATATATTAGTCTATACCTTCCAACAAACCTGAACTTTTAATTACTAAAATAATACTTAACGTAACTTTAATATATGTATTCCAATAGCATTACAAGTAGAAATGCTCAGAAGGCAAAACTCAGTTTATATCATCTTTATTCTGTAGTTTTAAAGTAATTCTACAAATATTTACAAAAACTATTCCATACAAGAAGATGTTACGAGAATTGAGCAACGTTACCAATAAATCATTAGCATAGATTGCTTAAGTTTTTTAGAAGAGATAGAAATATGTGAACACAGTTGTAAGAATGGATGATACTTCCGTTATCCCAAGAGAGTTCATTAACAGCAGCTACCTTCTTGACCTACCACCACAAAGCTTCTACTTGGGTTGGGCGCCACTAACGTTACCTCGAAAACGCTGCAATAGCATACGAGGCTCCAAGTGAAGATGTAATTACGATGTAATGGAGACTACAGTATTCACTGGGTGTGCTCGGGGGGGAACAGAATTTAGTCCATACCACAAAAACGTCGGCCGAAAAAGTCGACACAACGTAACAACAAGCAATAACACGGAAGATAAACCAAAACCCGAGACTGGGTGCTTCAGAGCTCGTAAGATTTGTAAATGAAGCAGTTCCGCAAGGAAGTAAGTGCCGAAAAAATAAGGCGAATAATGAGACACAAGGAGCTGAATGGCAGAGTAGGTAGAAGAAAGAAACCTTGCGTAAAGTGAAGTTGACCGGGAAAAAAAGGGCTTCAGTTTGTAAAGGTGCTTATTCACAAAGATGGGAGGATGTGTTATTTACTGATGAAAGCATATTTAATAATATTTTGGTTGGATGGACGACAATAAGTATGGCTAAGAAAAATTAAGACTGTATAATAGAAAGAATCTGTTCCAGACTTTGGAAGCACGGAGGGGGTAATACGGTTTGGGGTTGCAAGATTGCAAATGGGGTTGGTGACCTTACAATTAAGATGGATCGATGACCTTCTGTATCTTAATATGGCATACTGAGGAAAAAAAATCTAAAACAAAGGGCAAAAAGTATGGCGATGGGCCTTAAAGGTAATTTTAAGTACTACCAAGATAATGACCCACAGCACACAAAGTTGGAAACGTGTGTTTGTGGCTTCTATACAATAATTGTCTGAAGGTAAAACAAACGACCACGCAATCACCGGACCTAAATCCGATGGAGCATATATGGCAGTAGCTTAATAGAAAAATAGGGCTAACTTCAATCTCTTCCAAGACAGAACTTAAAAGACGAATTTTAGAATAATGGAGGGCATTCATTCCAAAAGCCATCAAGAAATTTGTACGAAGCATACCAAAACGCTTAGGGGCTGTTTTGAGGTCAACAGGTTACTTAACTAATTATTATATTGAAGAAACAGAATAATAATGAGGTATTATAGTCAGTCATAATAATGCATATAGTGTATTTATATACACCTCACAAAAAGTTTGAAATATTGTGCGATAAGGCAGTTTGGGTGGTAGGGGTTATGTAGTTCGTTTGTGAACAGAGAGCGCACTAAGGCATTGAACATGTCTGGGACACGTTGAAAACAGCAGTTTATATTGGTCCACAACCGCCAGAAACACTTCCATATCTCATAAGAGCTAACCCAGATGGAATGGGACCTTCTTCCGGTAGATGACACCAACACATTGGTTACAAACACGCCACGGCATTTTAATGGCTTGTACGATGCACATGGAGGCTATGCAGGATACTAAGCTGCAGTGGGAAGAATGAAACCATCCCTAGTCAACAGACACCATTTTAAAGTTGTTCTTCAGTGTTTATTTGTATGTGATATTGAAAATATATATTTTTTGTTAGAAACACTTTGAATTTCATGTTTTGTATCCGTACAGTTGGTAACTTCTAATTGCTATGATTTATTTTATGTATATTCCATACTTTCTTACTTTTTTTTAAAATGTATATTCAAAACTTTTTGTGAGGTGTTTATTTATTTAGTGATAATGAGTATTTATTTTTGTAAGTATTATACATATTGTCAAACACACTGTTTTGCATACAATAACATTGTTTTTATTTTAATACAATTTCGGAAAAACGATTACAACTCATATTACTAAAATAAACCCACACAAACGATCACAGAGGCAGACTATAAATGTGTCCCACTGTATTTCCCCAAGGTCAAGACATCACAGCTTGTGGGTCGAGCAAGTGATTAGACAGAAGGGTAAAAATGGATGTATAATTAACGAATGGTGACTGTGATCGCTTGCTGGCAGTGGTGTTACCAATAATGAGGTGTCTGTCTCGGGAAGTGAGATGCACAATCGTTTGGAGTCGAACGTACACGCGAGATAAGCCTATAATCATGCACTGGGCGTGATTTTATTTTTCAAAACATCGGGGTAGATTCTTACTACCCAAGATATTTATCAAATTAATATTTCTACTTTTAAAATTTTTGGCATTTTTGAATTTGTCGTCATTGTCGTCACCAGGTCACCCGATGTTATCAATTCCAATTCAAAGACATACACGTCCTACATGGCTGGCGCCTGAGGTCAAGGTCAATGCACATGTATATATGACCCGGACCTGATGTCTGAAGCACTGTATCTACTATAATGCAATGAAAACGTGCATTTTTTTATGCTTCATCATACTACCTAACCTTTTTCACTCAAAATAGAACACTTTCATTGGGTTAAAAGTGGTATATGACATAATATCAGAAAACCAATGAACCATAAAAAGAAAGCCGAAAAGAAGTGCTATCGAAAGAATCTGGCAAAAAAAAAAAAAACCAGCGCTAGAGAAAAACAATGTTCTCTTACAACGTTCTCCTAAAATACACTGATGTTATTCTAAAAATTTTGAGAAATTTGGGTGAGATGTTGGAAAACAGCCAGAAATTGTTCAAACACTGGCGAAAAGAAACTAGCAACGACGTTAAGACGCAGAAATAGTATAAAATGTGTGAAAACATGCTTAATCTTAGCAATATCAATAAATGACATAAAAATTTAACATTTTCAGTATTCAGCCAAAAACTTTATTGGCGTTAACTATTCCGAGACTGATGATTCTGATTTAACGTTTTCAGGAAACGGTAATAAATATTAGAGTCAACATAGTTCAGCTAATAGCTTAAAAAAGGTATATATTAAAATATATATAAACTTTTACTTTTATATGCACGTGTAATAAACCGAACAAAGTGCGATAAATGTGGCTACCTACGTTATTTTTAAACTAGAAAAAGGTCTACAGGACGGCGGCAGGACAAAATAAGTAACAGGAAAGACAACTAGGTCCAGACTGCAGTTCTTCAGCATGTAATGCACAAAATAGTTGGGAGTTGAAAAGTTTTAGTCGGCGCTTTAACAGCGACGTCTATGGCGTCGTCGAGGATGAAATGAGAGGAAGACGGAGCAGCGGCGGAATGTACGGGCGAGGGAAATTGGAATGCCCCGAGAAAACCCCCGCCGGCAAACGGCAACATCCGTCACGTTTTCTACATGCGAAAATCCGTCTACCACAGCTCTCGCGGCCCCGTGCACAAGAAAGGACACTGTAAAAAAATTTAAGAAATTGATAACAAAAGTAGCTATGTATATCTTTCACATATTTCTGGCTTTTATCACGAGACAAAATTCTTTTAACGGAATGAAAAATTATTTACACACGCCACTGTAAAGATAGCGATATTTCAGAAAGTGGTAGGCCCCTCTATTCCCCTTCCTACAAGCGTCAGTAGAATTTTAAAAATCGGGGCACTATTATCTGGTCACTTAAAGATGCGCTTATTTTCAATGTAACGAACATTTTCGGTTCGCGCTTTTCCACTGGTGTTACATAATCGCATCTCGATACGCAGCTATCGTTACATCCTACGGTACAGAATACAGCTGCATGCTCTTTGAGGCGCGGGACCTTCATGCGTGTCCCGCTGGGTATCCTTCGCAGCCCCTGTGCCTTGTTAATGCCAAATAAGTCACTACGTGGGCGTGGCGTTTCGATTCCTGAAGTGCGTGACATGTATTTTATTATTCTTAAAAATGTAACCCACGAAAATAACTGATTGCTTCTTAATCACGACGATTTCAAATAAAACCAACACATTTATGTAAAAGGTGTCGCATTAAAATAAATGTTCAGACTCACCATGGATACCATTTTTTAAATTTGGAATGAATTAGGAAGTTCAAGCAGGAAAAGAGGATGTTTGTTTAAATGGTGTTTCTGCGAACGCTACCCCTATGATTGATTTTTGATAGACACGACGGACACCATCTCGCCACATATGAGCACAGGACAGGGTAGATGAAAACACGCTGGAGGACAGCGAGGTTTCCCCAGATATTTCGCAAAACTACTCAGAGGGCGGCCAACCACAAGGAGGCGGCTGGCGTTTATCGCAGCTGCTCGCTGCGGCAGTATAAATATCCGCCACCACATTCCCCTCAGGAAGCGGAAGCGGGCGATTGCGTCCCGTCACGAGGCGGTATTAAAAGGCCCGGGGCCGCATCCGGAAACCGTAACCCCCGCGCCGCAGACAATCGCCATTGTGGGTTACAACCGCACAGCTTCCTCCCGGGCGGTCTCCTTGGGGAATGATCCGCCAATTACAGGACCAGGAAGGAACATTCCCAAGACGACATCGCCAAGACAATCCATGACCTCTGGCTCCCTACTGCCTTGCCGGCAGATTCCACCCCCTGATTATGGATTGTAGATCTGCTTGGCATGTCCGAAAGCAGGGCAAACGAAGCAGGCTTCGTGTAAACGTCCCTATCTCGCACAAGCTGTTATTTCAATTGAAAGTGTCGAGCCAACAACTTGGGCTCTGACTTGTGAAACAAACACTCATTAAATTAATCTTCGCCGTCACATGCACAATCATTTAAAAGTAACCATTTAAAAAGAATCAGCAAACAGTAGTTCCCCTCCCCACCCTTTTTTTTCCTCTACTATTCTACCTGTTTACGTTTTCAAATTCCCTGACATCATCCCAAACTTATATTTAATAAATACCTGTCATCTGATTTGTCACTCACCGTATCATCTACACAGCGTGCGAAAACGGCATATAAATAAGAGGCTGCGGGAAATAAGGTAACTTTGGCATCACAGTATTAGCGGTGCGTTCTGCGGATTCCTATTAACACGCTTAATTTGTCAATAAAAACGTAAAATCGGAAATAATGCCGACGTAAATGTAGTCCTATTGGACATTCTTCGCAGAGTTCGCTAAATGCGGCCTAGAACTAACAGGTTCTGCGTTCAAATCGCAAGTGAACCATAAACGTGTGTACTGTTATTAGACGTTAAGTTTGTTAGTCTGTTATGTAAGCCATCAGCGATTAGCCTCCCAGCATATCGCGGAAATTATAAATAATTCAAATAAATTTAGTCGCACAGCAAAATAAAAGCCTCGTTGAGCAACCATTATTCTCTCAAATAGTGTAATTCTTTATTATAAAATTTAATAGTTCTTAAAATTGAAATAACTGTAAAACAGAATAATTTTTATCAAACAATATTGACAACTATATAAAAATAAATATAATTTGTAACCAATTTGTGAACCTAATGTTTTACTTTCTAAGAGCAATTTCATCACTAAGAAATCTACAGAACAAAATAATAAAAAAAAAGTGAAAAAATCTTGTTTCAAGCATGCGGAATAAACATTTGCCAAGCGCTGGGACTTGTGTCAGGAGACTTGCGAGGTCTGCCGCACACCACTCAAGCGAAACGGTGTCAAGACCATGTGTTACATTCCTTTGTGTAAAAATGGCTGAGTCAGTTTCAACTATAGTCCATTAATTGTCACTTCCAACTTTTCTGAAGCCCTGCTAAAGTCTAATTTCAGACTTTTCCTCTGCCTCATGCAAACAAAGTTTAACTAGTCTAGAAAATTACACCAAAAGGACAACGCACCGCATTCGTGCGCACTCAGTTTAATAACATTTTTCTTGAGAACGATTTCTGACTAGATATTACGAACACACATATTTTTCTCTGTTTTTATTTGTAATAATTAAAAGTGAAGATTTATAATCTATAGATTCTATAAGTAAAAGTGGAATTTAGGCAAAAAATACTTCCATGTTAACAGACGTATAAAACTCTTGTGATACATGACAACCAAACAAGTCATTCATGGGGTGATTTTTCAAAGGTTTGATTAAAAAAGCGTGAGGATATCGCGAATAGAATATACATCTTTAGTTTTAATTTCACTGGACCACCGCTTGTCCGAAGCTTAGATTTTGATTAAAATTAGATTAGGACGTTTAAATATGTAAATTATAGTACAATAGTTTACAGTGCTACAACAAAATGTACTTATGCATTCTTCTTATCATGCGTGATCTGGGTGCCAGTTTCACATGATCATTTTCAAAATTATTGAATACAGCATTTAAAAAAAAAAAAGGCTAGAACGTAAAGTCTCAAAGGCATTTTTGCACGGCAAATAATTACTTCCAAAGCTTACCACGAATTTCAATTAAAAGGGCGGTTTTAGATGAGAAGCAGCGAAGGTAGTTTTGAAATTATGACAGCAATCTGAAGATGTCTATTCCACACGTTGCCATTTTTGTCCAACTTAATGGTACCAAATAACGCGACTCAGGTCGTGCGTCAAACGGCCTAGAAAGCGCTCTCTCCTGCTCCCGAGGTTACGTCAGCACGACGTCACAGAACACACATTGGTCATCTCAATTTGTCTGAGAGAGTGCGAAAAAGTGCTCTCTGGTAAACGCCATGTTCGTTTAAAACTATACGTTGAGGTTATTTCAGACAGAGCAGTATATGTTTAACTCTGTCAAGGCATTTTAATAAAAGTATTTATTTAAATTGTGTATAAGTTCTTTGTAATAATAAACGTGTATCGCACTCACTGCCAAGAACATTTTGTGATAATTTAATTTCACCTATAAAAACATTCCTTGCATTTGTAAGGCATATGGCAGTTTNAATTTGTAAGGCACATGGCAGTTTTGAACTATTTTATTATAATTGTAATACTCCGCACATGTTTGCAAATAACATAAGAAACGTTGATAACATATACGTGTCTTCAGTAAAGGCTTTTATTTTTATTATTAAAAACATCCAGAGAGCAAAAAGGAAATAGCACATGAAAGAGTTTTCTTACTGGTGGGAAAGAACGTTCTCTGACGAGTGCATCCTTCAAGGACTCCGCCTGGCTGATACATGAAGGTTCTTGCCGAGGTTTGGAATAAAACACGTGATTCAAAAATGGTTTGATATTTTTTAGTGGCGTCTAAACAAGAAAAGCATTTAAGAAACGTTTTGCGTCCAAATACACTTTTCAAGTTCTCATTTTAACTCCAATAATTTTTTTTTTAGGCGTGATGGCAAAAGGTATGTTTTCAAAATCAACTTTAGTTGGTAGGTTTTATCTATGGAAACCACAGAACTGTAATCTTTATTGGCGTACCATGAAATAGGTTCAGGCGAGTCGCCGAAAGTGACACTGCACATCAGTTTAGCGCCTTGCGCGTAGAGGCGGCGAGGCGAGAGCAGGCAGGCGGAACCCTTCACTGGCTCACGTATAAGATACCACACGATTAGTGTTTTATGCTTGACAAGAAACCGTCTCCTCCAGCAAATTTATCGAAAACAATTTTACATTACACACAACTAGCGATTAGCTGCATTTACGTGACAGAAGATAAATTCCATAACGAAAACCACACACGACACCACAGATGTATCTCACACTATGTTTCTACGAACTGTTCAACTGTTCATTTAAGTACTGTACGATTACTCATGTTCTTAGTAAAGTATCTGTAATTCGTCATCACAACAGCAGTAATCACTAAATTAGTGTTCAATGCACTCAAATATAACACCAAAATAATGCGCAGGAAGAAGCGTGGTAATCTAGATCCGAATGCAAAACCTAATCCAATAGATCGGTTGCTGATACCAACGGGCCAATGTGGAGAGAGATCACTCAAGACAATATATTTGTAACAAATAAATGCTGAAAGATGTAGCCAAAACAGAGCACAGCTTTTCAGCGCCGTCCATCAGCAGTATTTACAACTAGCTCGGCCGTAAACCTGATATTTGAATGTTTGTACACGTGCATCCCGTATCAACGAGTCCCAAGCAGTCACACACAACGTCAAGCAAGCGAGCACTACGGGCCAAGCCGGCACATCAAAGATAGACTGAAAATATTAAGAAAAAGAAGGCACGGATATATTACTCAAAAAGTAGGTAATTATTTTCTGGGCCAAATGTAATTTTCAGCTCTCTTACGTATTTTCTATGCTTATATACTAGTTCGATTTGGTGATTGTAATTTACCATGGTTCAATAAATTAGGACTCTCTTGAGAGTCACTTGTTTACGATAATGATGCTATCTGTCGAGCAAAATAGTAGTCAACATTGCATAACCATACAGTGGCATAGCAATTATATACACGGGATCATCGTTAATGAATAAATAAATATTTATATGAAAAAACACAGGTTTAAAACCAATATTGTGGCGAATTGGGTTTTCAAAAATTAGTATATAGTAAGGTTGTATTCGAACTGACCATTTAGAATAATTTAGGGTCACGTGACCTTTCAGTTAACTAAAAGTGCCAATTCTAACACTGCCTCAGTAACGATTGGGTTTAATTATTACAATTTTTGAAAGCTTACGGAAGCCAGAAGTAAGCTGTAAAAATAAATACACGCGTTTTCAGTATTCTGTATTCATCCACGTATGCTTATCTTCATTAATAGTGCGCTGAAAAAAATAGGGTAAGGAGGTAGAGAATACTCTTCTAATAGCTTCTCCGATATGTATTTAAAGTGTATTTTGTACAAATAAAATTTCATTTGTCACTATACATAAAAAGCATAAGTTAAATGCGACAGAAATAAAAACAGGTTACATGATTAACTTATATCGAGCAATACCGAACAAAACTTTCGTCACGAGGGGAAACAACTCTCCCCTCTTCTAAAGAGCAAGCCTTAACAATGGAAGCATGGCAATAAATGTTCATTTTTTTCAATGTCAATGCGTGGTAAGCACGCTGTTCGGAACGCTCCACAAGGTAATAAGCGGCTATATCTGCTCAAAAAATGTACACATTACAGAAAAAGAGCATAACACAAAGTAAGTATCTACTATAATCCTAACGTGAATAAAAACCACATCGTGGGAAGTCAGCTCGGAGCGGTATAAATTCTAATCTGGCCTTTACCAGAATGCCATCTGGAGTGACCACCTGAAACCGTGTAACAGGTGCCACCAAAAAAAAAAGGCGCGCAAAATCAGCTAACGGCTGTTACAAGTAAACCGTTGTAGATATTAAGACGCATAAATAACCACAATATACACATATCCACACAAATCCTGAAATAAATCTCATTTAATGCATCGCAAATTTACCTATTCACTATGAAACCGACATTATTGTTACTGTAAGTTTTGTTAAACCAAGTCTTGCAGGGGTAAATTTAGCTACAATTGTTTATAAATCGCAAGTGAAATTATTAACGATCCCCAACATTCAGAACTGTACACACGCAGTTTGCATATCCACTTCAAAACAACCAACATGTACAAAATCTGTAATCCTATCATATCTTTAGATAATAGTTCAACTTACTCCATCGTACTTTTCTAGCACATTACATGCATTAACCACGCATCTACCAATAACACAAATTTTATGAAAAAAAAAAAATATTAAATATATATGTATATATTACTACACTTTTCGAACACACTTGCACCTGTTAGAAAAAATTCGAATTTAATGAAAATGGAAAAACGTGTACAATTTTTTTGCTGTAACATACTGTGTTTGACATTGTGGTACTGTTCTGAAATGCAAAATCAACTGACATAANCCTATCATATCTTTAGATAATAGTTCAACTTACTCCATCGTACTTTTCTAGCACATTACATGCATTAACCACGCATGTACCAATAACACAAATTTTATGGAAAAAAAAAATTAAATACATATGTATATATTACTACACTTTTCGAACACACTTGCACCTGTTAGAAAAAATTCGAATTTAATGAAAATGGAAAAACGCGTACAATTTTTTTGCTGTAACATACTGTGTTTGACATTGTGGTACTGTTCTGAAATGCAAAATCAACTGACATAANCGTACAATTTTTTTGCTGTAACATACTGTGTTTGACATTGTGGTACTGTTCTGAAATGCAAAATCAACTGACATAACGATAATTGTGCATAAAAGTGGGCGTTCCGAGTTACTATCATTCTCTCCGTAATAACACGATGCATAGCAAACACACACCTTGACCCGATTGCCAAGTACTAAATAACATTACCAAAATAAAATACGCGAAGAATGACACGGTAACTCTATTACAAGTATTTAATATCTTCATATTCTAGATACGTCGTTTATAAAATAAGCAAAACACAAAAGTAAATAATCCAAGCTCAGAGCGCGACTGTTGGACCATCTGAGCTATATTTAGCACACTTGCGTTTCCTTACCATGCACAACAAATTGTAAAAGTCTATCATGCATCCTTACCTTTCTTCTTGGTATTCTGTAATCACGGAAGCCGAGTCAAATTCACTGAAATCAGGTAAAGAGTCGCCTTCAAAACTAAAACCACCCATAACAGCCGCCCTATTACTATCTCTCGGATAGCCGTACATCTTTGATTCATTCAACATGGCGCCTATAAAGTGTTACCAGTGACATCTACCGCCAACACAAGAAACCAACAGGCAAAACTTTCCAGTTGGTACGATCATATACGATAAAAAAGAATAGACATGTCGCTGATTCTGGCGAGACATGCGACGGTGCTACGCTCTCGCGGTGAGGTGTGACGGATACCTTTGTAGGTCACGCGCAACTATATGAATAAAAGTCACAACACGTTCTTTATGAGGTAGAAAACGTAAGAATTAAAAGATATTCGAGCATGTTTTAAAGATAAAAATGACAGGCGCAATATGCGCGATTTATAAATTGTAACATGATTTAAAAACTTTTCTATGTCATATTTTGGATCTCAAAAGGACAGACACGAGCAATCAAACGCTGTATTCAATTAATGTACGTATACCTAGAAATTTGACAAATTTTTTCGTTTATAGCTTCTAGCAATGGTTCCAGAAATGTCAACTACACGACTTGGGTTAGCCGTTGTGTATGTAAATGTGATTTACAGTGTGTTCTCAGACAATTTTCTTACTGATTCCGTCAGGAGTCCCAATNAGCCGTTGTGTATGTAAATGTGATTTACAGTGTGTTCTCAGACAATTTTCTTACTGATTCCGTCAGGAGTCCCAATCCGCTGAGTCAAGGATATGAATTATAAGGACTATAGTAGTATCCTATAACACAAGACCTATAAGTACTTCAATTATTTAAAACCGCTTAAGTAATATGTCGCCGAAATCCCATATTTGTCTAAACCAAAATATAGTAAACCAGTATGTTTATTAATTTATCTGTATTAAATACCTTTTATAGGTAATATAAATAGCTAAATTATACAAAATGAAAACATTCTTCACTAGTTTACCAATGAAAGTAAACTCGCTTTGTATAAAGAGTGCAATTTTTAAAAGAATCTTACAATAAGGTCTAAAATTGCACACTTAGTTTATAAACCCAACAGTGTGAAAATGTGCGATAAATGCTTAAAAAAAATATTCATGAACAGTTACTAAAATTTTAATGATGAATATTTTTTAAAAGCACAAATGATGAACATGAAAGGCTTATGAAACAAATAAGCAAAAAAAATTAGGCATATGTAAACTTAAAATAATAACATATTGATGAAATGCAGTTATGTGCATGTTAGATTTTTAATTGTTTGTAAAAGGCTATTACTTAGCATTTTTATTACATATAATTTTATTATTGTGTATTTTTCATTTTAATAAGACACATTTAATGTAGACTACATACTGCCTGAAATAATTTTTTATTATCTGGTGAGTTTGTCAATATAAATCTGTTTTGAATCTAACTTAAGTATCTATTAAAATATGCTGTGTAAGTCTGAATATATGTTGCATTTTATAAGAACATCTGTAAATTGTTAATACAAGGCAATGACTTAAGGTCCTTTCACAAGATCAAATTTTTCTTCAGTCGTTGTTGACTTTCGTTGAAAGCTGTATGACAGCATACGAACGTCATAATCACGGTCATTTTCTCTTTCAATTTATTGAGTGTATTGTTTTCCTTCAAGAATTATGGATTGAACATGTTCTATATTTTCTTGAATCCCAAATTTCAGTCGGCGATCACAGCTTGTTGGACAAGATTAATTGAAGTAATCTCACAATAATAACAGAGTTTTGTGCACACATTTTAAAGTTGTTACAAAATGACACATATTTTAAAAAAAATGTAAATAATCGGAAGAAATTTTGTTGTGGTTTAACCAATTATTTTTGTGTCTTGCTAGAGTCGCAGGCACTTATAAAAATTTACTTTACTTTTTTCACTGGTTTCGTTAAAAAGTTTGTAATAAATTTTCATGTGCACACTTTAAAACTTATTGAATGCAATTCATTGAAAAGGAAATAAAGTGATTTTTTTTTCAGTTTAATAAATTGAATTCAAGTAAATTAATTGAATATTCAATTAATATTTGATCATGTGAAATGGCCTTTGGCGTTATATATTGTATTATATTATATACATTGTTGAGCATCTTTTGTTTTACTAAGTTGTAGTTTTATTTCTCCGGTGTATATTTCTGTAGTTTGTTACAAATCCACTGCATTTGATTACTATTGAATTTAAACTAGAAAGCTACGTTTTATAGTATATAGTTTTACGTTCAGGATTCCGCTTTCATGGTAAGATTTCTGTTTATTATTAACCCTAAAATTATTAGACTTTGTGTACGGTTATGTTTTGAGCAACAATTAAGTTAGGTGGCTTAGCAACAATTAAGTTAGGTGGATTTTTGATGTTCAGTATACACAATTTTAATCGCAATATTTTTGAAAATAATTAAATTAAGCTACTTTCTCGGTTTTAACTCATGTTTGTAAATACTGTACATTCTGTATTAAGTCCTGCAGACACTACACTATCAGCAGTTGGCAAATGTGGGCACATAGTTTCAGTTAAATAAAATACACGACTTTTAAGACACATTTTTTGACGTATATACATGCTTTTGCTATAGCAGTCGCAGGCCTTCATCACACCACGCCACTAGATGCCACCACTGCCGCTTGTCCCGCGCTTGCCTGTGTTATTGGTATAGAGCTGTAAAGTATTCTCTTTTATCATATTTGGTATAATTTGATTCAACAAATATCTCGTCTGCGAATAGTCGTTTCAAATTGAAATAGGGTAACTGCTTCAATTTGTTTGGCAAAATATTTCTTGATGTTAATATAGAGAAATATTGCAGAATTTAAGCTAATAAATTAATGCAAAAATTGAAGTCAATGCGAACACATTATGTTATACATAAATAAATGACACCTTAAGGGTTACTGATGCTTGGACTGAAAGTAATTTTGATTACAGCATTCTGATGGTGAGTTGGTGACCACCTACATCAGATACACACTACTAGCTGCAAACAAAGTAACCTCCATTATAATGCAACACACACTACACTGGTATAACATGTTATATAATTTTACTTTTTCTCCCCTCCTTCCTGTAATTTTTTTTTTAAGTTAAACAACAGACGGGCTAGAGGCTCTGAGGCTGTGTACGAAATGAAAAATTTGTTATTTTGTAATTTGTTATTTTGTAAGTTTCAATTCGGACATTGTTGACAGTCAATTGTTTAACACTTCCAGGAACATATTTTACATTAACAGTGAAAATTATTTTTCTATAAATTTAATGCTTAAAACGGACGTGATATTCCTATAATCATTACTGGAATGCTGTGAATATGTTAATAAATAAGAAAATAATGATTTATGCAAAAACGACTTAAAAAAAAAAATAAACGGCACACTTGCTTTTTAAAACATGTCTAGGGTATTTTATGAACACTTATTTGTTTTAAAAAGCATTTGAATTAAGCATTCCCATATGTATTTTGGAGGTCAAAACCAACATGGTGCTGATTTTGTCATTTTGTATTATTGCTAACATCTGCTAAATACAAAATACCAAATTACCAAATATGTCACCATTTTTGTATAGAAAATCGAGCCACGTGATCATTTTGTCAACAAAATCTGCCATTTCGGACACGACCTCACTTCTCTTGCTACCAGGGCTACATGTGCAACACTGTTTAACAACTTCCAGCATTATTCATTCCATTAATTTCACACATGTAGACCTACATGTAGCATTAAAACTTAAGGCGTACTGGTAAAGCTCTAAAAAAATCCTTTCTCCTGGCGGTTGTCTCCCACCAAGGGAACTAGGTTATATCTCCCGGATTTTCGCAAGTGGGTAGGAATCGTGCCGGACGACGCCGCTGGGTTTTCTCTGCGACCCCCCATTTCCCCCACCCTTTCATGCCTGCACTGCTCCATACTCACCTCAATCACCCTCATTGGGTCTCAAGNGGACCCCCCATTTCCCCCACCCTTTCATGCCTGCACTGCTCCATACTCACCTCAATCACCCTCATTGGGTCTCAAGACCTTGCTGTTAAGAGCCGCCTAAATCTCTTCACTTCACTTTCTCCTGCCCTTGATCCAGTAATGGAATTCATTGTATTTTATTTCTCCACGACACACACACAGTGATCTAGAGACCCATTAATATGGGTTGTTCATGGTCAACTGAGCACTTTTGAAAGTGCTATTTAGGATCTACTTTTTCTCATTTTATATCCTTCTGCCTTATGTAAAATTAATATTGTCCTGGACCGTCTCACTTTATGCATGCATCATCCAAAAGAAATCATTCCATTTTTAGGAAAGAAAATACATCAATAATATTCAAATTCATGCTGTAATGATTATGATGACACAGATGATGAAAGCGAAAAAATATTCACACCATGACAGCTGTAGCAAGANATTCATGCTGTAATGATTATGATGACACAGATGATGAAAGCGAAAAAATATTCACACCATGACAGCTGTAGCAAGACATTTTTAGTGGATGTGATAGCGACAGCTCTTGTTTAGCTCAGCCATTGTAAGTATTGAAACTAAATTATATGTTGCTGATACATGCACTCTACAGTGTCATTAATTTGTTTTGCTTAATCACTATTTAATTAGTGAGCTAGGAATAGTTTTACTTTTCCCTAAGCTTCCTCAAAAACAGTGAATAAACATTGTTAACAAGACTATGTTTAGACATATTAGTAGTATGTGTTATCAGTTTGTAAAATTGCTAGCCACTTTTATTTGTACTTATACTACTACACACATTATTTTTCCTTTCTTTTTACTTATACTATTAGATAAATTATTTTTTGTCAAAGCGACATGGCGTCATTTGAGCAATTAATAGTTTTAGTTCTGGATACTTGTAAATAAGTAGATTTAAGCTCAACATTTCAGTATCTTTTCCCTTATTTTGACTTTTTGTTCCCCACACCATGATCTTGGTATCACTACTCATTCTTATAGTCACTGTGTACCATAACATTATGCGCTCATGTCTTGTTCAGTAATAATTGGTTACAACTGAATACTTGTACCTTAGTATTTTTCATTAGTTATGCTTATTTGTCACATCATAATCTTGGGTCGTTAATTTTTTAATACTATCATCATGTTGTTCTAATAATGTACTATCAAACTGTGCTCAATTGTTAACTACTTTTAAAATTATAATACTTGTAAATTGGTGGTTTTTAACTGATTATGTCAATGCAATTTTTAAATTTTGTGTTTTGAAGGCCTAATGATTTCTTTAATTTTATTAGTGTTCCTTTGTCTATTCAACCTAAGGTGAGTAATTTTAAAGTTTTCTAATATCACACTTGTAAATTAGTGTTATTAGCTATTCATGTTATTAAATTATTTTCATTCGTTTGACTTCTGGAAGTTGCTTCTTGAAAAAAGTATTCAGTTCACAAATGTTATCACAGCATGTCGAGGGCCGTGGTTGAGGCAGTGCCAGAGCGTTCGGCTGCCACCACTGAGATCAGGGTTCGATACCTGGCGATGTCAACCGGGATTTTTGCATGTGGCAATCGTGGTTGGTGGGTTATCTCTGGGGTCTCCCATTTTCCCCACCCTTGCATTCAGGTGCTATTCCATGTCCATCTCATTTCACCCATACCACATTGGCTCTGGTCATAATACTTTTTAGTCAGTCAGTTCACGTTACCAATTAGCTTGTACATATATTTATGATAGAATTCTAACTGTTTTTGTATTTGTGTATTGAAATGTATGCATATTTGCTGTACTTTAGTGGTAGAAAAGGCAAACATCTACTTAACTGCACCAATAGAAAATAAAGACAAAATAAACTAACTTGAAGATTTTGATTATATGTAGACAATTTTTAATTCCGCTTTTCAGGAATATTCTACTGACTCTGGCGAACAAATAAGTTAACGAACTTCGTAACGATATGTTATAAGTTGTATCATCAACCCCTGCAAACCATATTTTCGCACAATTGTCTTGCCTACTGGTTTTTAATGTTAATGTGTAGTTTTGAATAAAATTATGCAATTACTGTGAAACTACTACTTAATTTATGTTAAATTGCTTTTTGTTGNTTTTTGTTAGTAGCGCTTGATACAAAATAAAATATTTTGACAAACTGAGTAAAAATATGACTTATTCATTTTTAGTACTGTCTATGATATCAAGGTTATCCCCACTCATCTTTGTAATAATTTTGTATTCATGCCAATACATTTTTAAAGACGTGTAGCTGAAAAAATTAATACATCCACGCTTTGCCCAGGACTTAAACCCAGAACATCTAGTACCGTATGCTGGCGTGCTAAAAAACAAAAATGTCAGCGATAGATGTACTTTTCAAGCTCTTCTGTTTGAAGTGGTGAGTCGAATGTTTGCAGGATGCGTAGCATGTTGTTCAACGGTATACTTTGAGGTCAGGGGAAGGGGTGAGGGGGCAACAGGCCAGATGATGGCAAGGGGTGCAGGAAGTAAACTAGGACTAGGGAGATCAGCTCTCACAACGTTTGACACCAACAGTAGCTGGTCTTCCGGAAGAATACAAGCCCCTGATTATAGGACTGCAGAGCTCAGGAACCCCAATTACGGCCAACCCAATCAAAATTAAATCACTGCAAAACGTGAAAACAAGTTTGAACCAAGACCAATTGATACAGCGCTCTACAGTAATTGATCTTCAAGAACTAACTCGTAGCAGAGTGACTATTACAGGAATAAAAACAGTAAACAAAACAAGTCATCTCGCAAATGCTACAATTGTAATGGCACTAGACATTTTGCCGCGGAACTTTGCAGTAAATGACAAATTGGCTAAAAATTGTGTCAACAAGACAAACAGCAACGCCTTTTTATTGTATATATTTACAAACATGAACAGGAACTCTGCATTATTTTTGGATTTGTGAACGTTGGTGCGCTTGAAGATAGACAAGTTGAAAGCTTCCGTGTGAGTCTAAGATGAATCTCTCACGACAGAATCCATAGGAAATGTACACATTAAGTTGTCAGTCAACAGTGAAATTCACGTCATCACAGCCCATGATGTACATCATGCGCCAGATGTTGCAGCAAACTTGGTGAGTAAAATTACCAGCAGAGGTAACACTGTAATTTTTAACACAGATGGTGGCAAAATCTTACATTCAAATAATGATCCTATAGCTTTTGCAACACTAAAAGATTGTATCTATCAATTGGATATGCCTCAGTCCATTTGTGTTGACCGAGTGTATGTTGTTATTGGTGGTGAGGATTTATGACATTGTAGGTTGGGTTGGGAGATTTGAACAGAAAATGTATGAACTCCTTGAAAACGATGGTCAATGGGGTGCAGAACCTACAAACTAGCAAGGTTCGATGTGAGGTTTGTGTCAAAGGAAAACAAATTTGTCTGCCATTTACACGAAGCACATCTTGGGCAAAAGAACCTCTGGAGTTAGTGCAAATTAATTTACGTTGACCAATGTAGACTGTGTTCCAAGAAGGCAGTGGGTACTTTTTGTCCTAATAGATGACTACTTACGATACACTTGCGTGTATTACCTGGAATCAAAGGACCAGGTTTGTAACATGTTTAAAGAATACTGTGCCCTTGTATAAAATCAGACACATAGCAAGATCAAATTTTTACATTCATAGAACGGTACAGTGAGTGAAGAGATTTCAACAGCTCTCAACAGAGGTCTTGAGAGCTGATGAGGGTGATTGGGGTGAGTATGGTGCAGCACTGAGAAAAACCGCCTACCAGCAGCATTGTCCAGCATGATTCCCACATGCGTAAATCTGGTAGTAGCCCAGCCGGGGATTGAACCTGGTTCACCTTGGTGGGAGGCAAGCAGGCTAACCATTCAGCCACCGCAGCCCTCGTTGATCAGTACAGAATTAGTAAATAATGATTTCTCCAGTTTCATGAAAATGAAGGGCACTAGGCACCAATGCACCGTCAGAGCTTAACCACAACAGAATGGTGTCGCAAAGTGCGCTAATCACAAAATTGTTGAAAAGGTACTATGTCTGTTACAAGATGCAGGGCTGCCAAAAATGTATTGGACTAAAGCAGTGGCGACAGTCCACCTCAAGATAAATGTTTGGCAAATGCTCTTAAAGACAGGACTCCATGTGAAGATTGGTACTTGAGAAAGTCGAAGATCAGTTATCTTTGGATGTGAGACCATGGCCAAAATTCTGAGAGAAAAGAGAAAGAAATGGGACTCACGATCTAAAAAACTTATATTTGTAAGTTATTGTGATGACACTAAGGGTTACAGCCTCATGAATCCCATCACCAAGGAAGACACCATTAGCAGAGTTGCTATTTTCCTTGAAAAATTTTTTTAATGGAAACCCCACCGGAGGTTAGCAAAGACTCGTCACAGCTACTTACCATTGATGACAATGAAGAAGTCATTCTACACGAGCCTGAAAAGGGTCAAGAAAACAGTGACTCAGCTCCTGTCTGGGATAGAGAAGGACCTTTTCATGGCTTTGTAATGGAAGATGAGTCTGAGGAAACTTAGAAACATAAACAGATAAGAATATCCTGTCGTATTCTGAAACCTAGAGTTGACCTAGATTTTGTGTTGCACTTCATCTTAGAAAATTATGAGCCACTCACCTCAGGGGAAGCGTTGAAGAGTCTACAAGCAACAAAATAGAAAGAGGCTATTGACAAGGAGTTAACATCGTTTTTCAGAAATGAAACTTATGTATGGGCAAACTTACCAGAAGGTCGGAAAGCACTTACATCAAAATGGGTGTTAACAATAAAAAACCCAAACTCCAAGGAATTAAAGTACTTGGCTTGACTTGTAGCGAGAGGTTGTGAATGGAGGCCAGGAATTGACTATGAAAAGACTTTTTCACCAGTTATCTAGTATACTTCACTGAGATATGTCTAGCTAGGCATTAGCTGTTAAGGAAGACTTTGAAATAGTGCACGTGGATGTAAAAACTGAATACATACATGGCCACCTTGAGGAAGAAATATATGTGCAGTCACCACATGAACTCGAAGAAAAACTTCCAGGTAAAGTTTTGCGACTGAAAAAAGCCATGTACAGACTGAAGTAAAGTGGTAGGTGTTGAAATTGTCACCTACACAAAGTCCTCACAGGAATGGGGCCCCAGAGGTCCAATGTAGATCCTTGCATATACATTGAATGTGTGCTATATATGTTGTTGATCTTATATTTGCTAATGAACCACAGATTCAGAAGAATGTTCAGTGAAAACTATGGTAATTATTAAGTTTAGGGGCTTTTCTGAAAAAACAAAAAAAAATTCAAAATTATGGTATATTTCTACTCTGCTAATCACGTAGAACACAAACATACTAGGGACATAACTTAAAAATAAATACAATATATTAAAAAAATTTTAACAAATTTCCGTTATGTGCGAGCCCTTCGGCCGGTGTGTTTATGTCACCGTTTATAAATGAAACGTCCTAAACCAACAAAAGTTGTATTAATGAATTCAGCACAGCTTACCGTGTTCATTTTGAAACGGGTGTAGTGTTAAAATAAGTACAACGTATTAAAAATAATCTCTTAAAGTACGAGCAGTTGGTCAGTTTGTTTATGTCTATTAACGTGTACCACCATTAATAATGTCTGCGCATTGCTAATTCCACGCTACCTAGCGGTTACGGATGTCATTACAGGCATTTTAATGGTAAATTTTTAACCTGGTCAGTCACCATCACACCTTTGCCGGTATGATTCTTGCCGTCCTAATCCGGCGGATTTAAAACGGAGAAAGCAATAAGAGTGCTTTTTTGCGTTATATTAGCCTATTAACAAGTGCTTCTGTGCATTATATTCAGCTGTAAACGAGTGTTTCAATGCGTTATATGCGCGTATGTGGCACTTTGTGGAACATCGCGTTTCATCGAGTGAGATAAGGTTGAATTGGCCGTTGATAGAGGTATTGTACCAGTCGCCTACATTGGTGAGTTAATTGATATTATTTTGGTGTGTTTTACGGCTCCTTTAAATCCCTAAAATCCTAAATTTGTAGTTTAGTGTAAAACCCAAAAATCCTCGGTTAATGTAAAACCCTACAATTCTAGGTTAGTTAAAAAATGTAAAATAGTACAATTGTAAACTAACCTAGGATTGTAGGATTTAAAAGTAACCTAGGATTGTAGAATTTTAAACTAGCAGGTAGCCTAACATGCAATTTTAGTTATATTACGTAATTCAAACAAGGTTTTTCCGGGCGTTTTTACCCCACAATTTCCCTGATCTTCATAGCCCTCCCCACTATCGATTTTGGTCTTTGTTAGTCGGACGTTAATGCCCCTAGTATATTCGTATTCTGCATCATTAGTAGAGTAGAAATATACCATATTCCATGAATTTTTTTTTTTTACAGAAAAGTCCCTAAACTTAATAATTACCAAAACGATAATCTGAATTCCACTTAAAGAACCTAGGCGAGGTATACAATTGCCTAGGTATGACGATAACCAGGGATCGAAATACTGGAAAACTGTCCTTGGACCAAGCTAGCTACATTGACAGAATGCTTCAAAAATTTGGTTAGGTCAGACTGCAAACTCAATGTAACTCGGTGTCAACCTTATGAGATACTTTGAAAAATGCAGCAAAAGGTGACAGTGAAATAGTGAATTATTGTGATACAGTGCCGTATCAGCAAGCTGTTGGTAGGTAGCGTTTTGTATTTTTCTCATATTTCCAGACCAGACATTTCATGTGCGATTAATTGTGTAAGTCAGTTCAATAACAACCTGCAAAATTGCCACTGGCTTGCTTTAAAGAGAGTGTTTGGAAATTAAAAGGGAAACAAGGGCTTAAAATTATAATTTGACAAAAATGGTAACCATGATTTACTTAGCTAGTCTTATGTACATATCTTTGTGCATTTTTTCTTAAATTATGTAAGGGCTGTTAATTTTTTCGCATGTGAAATAACTTAAGTATTTTTTCTACTCATGACAGTGTAACGTAAAGTGTTTGTCAAGTAGTGTATTAATGTCTTTTTAGTGTTTTTGTGAGACAATTTAAGGGGAAGTGTTGGATGTTGTAAATTGTTTACGAGGCTCCTATGAATCAAGCTGTGTACCACCATCCTATGTTTATATATATATATATATATATATANCATATTAAAAAAATTTTAACAAATTTCCGTTATGTGCGAGCCCTTCGGCCGGTGTGTTTATGTCACCGTTTATAAACGAAACGTCCCAAACCAACAAAAGTTGTATTAATGAATTCATCACAGCTTACCGTGTTCATTTTGAAACGGGCGTAGTGTTAAAATAAGTACAACATATTAAAAATAATCTCTTAAAGTACGAGCAGTTGGTCAGTTTGTTTATGTCTATTAACGTGTACCGCCATTAATAATGGCTGCGCATTGCTAATTCCACGCTACCTAGCGGTTACGGATGTCATTACAGGCATTTTAATGGTAAATTTTTAACCTGGTCAGTCACCATCACACCTTTGCTGGTATGATTCTTGTCCGGCGGATTTAAAACGGAGAAAGCAATAAAGAGTGCTTTTGTGTGTTATATTAGTCTATTAACAAGTGCTTCTGTGCATTATATTCAGCTGTAAACGAGTGTTTCAATGCGTTATATGCGCGTATGTGGCACTTTGTGG
>NQII01002203.1:364960-380283 GCA_002778355.1 Clitarchus hookeri | reverse complement strand
GCATAAAGTGGGTAGTAGAATCATTTAATTTTAGGTTATAATGTTTAAAAACAGTCCCTGGTCCGGGGAAAGTGGACAGGGGCCATCAGGCCAATTTTGGGAATTTGGAAATCCCACCGAGGCCCTCAAAGCCCGAGGCCCCTTACCTCTGCAAGATAAAAGTAAAGGAGATAACTGAGGGATAAATTACAAAACCGCTATTAAGGTTTAAATTAGAAAATTTTATCAGGGACATTTCATATCCTCAAACTTTCTGGCAGCTCCCACCCCCCTCCGACCTAAAACAATAAACAAGAAACCCAGTCGGGAGCCACTGCTGTTTCCAGTGCGCCCCTGGAGTGGCAAATAGTGAAAAGAATCTATACGTTTACTAAATAAAATGTAGGATATGCCCAAAACAGTTTCATGTCCAGTTTTCTCGTTTAATTAAATAATAAGGCATTTGGCGGATGAAAATACGCATACCGCATTAATAATNTTTCATGTCCAGTTTTCTCGTTTAATTAAATAATAAGGCATTTGGCGGATGAAAATACGCATACCGCATTAATAATGAAGCATAAATTAGTAATTAAGTCACAGGAAGTTTTACATTCCCGTTGCCTATAAAGTAACTTGTATTTCCGGCCGGGGTGATAATTTTCCAACAGAAGTACTAAAGTTTGATGGTATCCCAAGAGGAAAGACAAATGTTAGTAAACGCCGCATTCATTTACGTCCAACACAAATGATAGTTTTCGGCACATATAAACAAACACTTTTTTTTTTAAGAACAAAGTAAACCACTACCTAAATTACCTTATTTTTTGACGCAAAAATATATTACAGTGTGTCAATCAATCAAGGTGGGCAACAGTAATAATACGTGAAATAAATTAAATTTGCTGCAAATAAAACACAGCTGTTTTAATACATCTGTTTATTTGCTCTATCTTCACTTTTGATGATTATAAAATAATTTGCGTGTTTTCTTTTTGTTAACTTTNATACATCTGTTTATTTGCTCTATCTTCACTTTTGATGATTATAAAATAATTTGCGTGTTTTCTTTTTGTTAACTTTATTATTTTAGTTTGGTAAATCACATAACGGACAAATTATTATTTTAACAACTTTAAACTGTTTCCATCATTCGATTTTCACAGAACACCATATAGTGTCTGCCATGTTTACACTTGTACGGCCGCGTCGTGACGTATTGCGCAAAACGCGACGCATTCGAACTGCTCATCAAGCAGACCTGTATTTTCTTTCGGCCATGGCTGNGACGTATTGCGCAAAACGCGACGCATTCGAACTGCTCATCAAGCAGACCTGTATTTTCTTTCGGCCATGGCTGTGCCGAAAAATGGTGGTGGGGATTATTGTCCGTGGTTTTCACTGGCCCTCAGTGGTGATCGTTCTCAAATATCTTGACGGATGGCTTTCTGCGAGACATCTAAGCACGCCAAATACAGTACAGTGCTTAACCCACTCCCCCTTCCCTTTACCACAAGGTGAATGTCCTAGTTTTCTTCTCCTTTTTCGAGACTCGGGGATTATTTAGAGGTTGGTGGGAATCCAACACTGTACCAAGATAACAGAAAGAAATAAAATAGGTGAATTCCGGAAAATAAGGTAAGTCCTTAGTAAGTGTGCGCCTGTCGGGTGCTACACCCGGCACACATGAGAATAGTCGTGGTTAAGGATGCTGAAGCGAAGCTGTTTGGACAGAATATGCACTAGATGCCTCACTCCCACTTGTATCTCAGGCTATGGGTTGCCTCAATGCATGCATTTTGCGTCGACGAGAAAATAATGTTATCATTAGCGTGCGCAACAGTTATATATATTTTTCTGGAGGGGGAAAGAATATATATAAAAAAGGCTTGGCTTTAGAACGTATCACTAAAAGACTATATACACGTTGTCTCAGAAAGCGCGCATACGAACTACTCCACGCGAATCCTCAGCGAAATTGGAGACGAAAATGTTATTGGCAAAATGTCGTACGATGACATTTTTCGTGCACAATATGGCAACACAGAACGAAGTTAGTCCCCTCATTTATACAACGCGTTATGTACACNGATGACATTTTTCGTGCACAATATGGCAACACAGAACGAAGTTAGTCCCCTCATTTATACAACGCGTTATGTACACTACGCGTTGAACAAATGTTAGGACTGGGCGGGATTTGAACCCGCGCCCATAATATGATGGCCAGGCCAGTTGTTAGTACGATATCAGTGGAGTGCAAGAGGGGACTAACTCCTTGACGTGTTGCCACATTGTGCACGAAAGATGTCATCGTACGACATTTTGCCAATAACATTTCCGTCTCCATTTTCGCTCAGGATTCACATGGTGCGGTTCTTATGCGCGCGTTCTGGAACACCGTTTAATGAACATATTTACACTGTTAGCTGCTTTCTAAAAAATCCGTGGCCCCTACACTCTGTCTGAACAGAGACTCAGAACAAACCAGCGAAACGCTTTCCAACTAAACAGCTCATAAATTACCTTCTGGGAGAGCCCAANGAACAGAGACTCAGAACAAACCAGCGAAACGCTTTCCAACTAAACAGCTCATAAATTACCTTCTGGGAGAGCCCAACCACACTGCAAATTGAAGAAATACTTGGAGTTATCATAATCTTGCTTCTTGTTGCGTGACTGCAGTTTTTCTTTTTTGTTCTGTTTTTAGATTGAGTTGTTTGAAAACAGAATCGTCCTTCCCTAATATTTATGACTTTCGGTTTTCTGAAATTATTGTAGATTGAATTAAAATTCATCTCAAATCATTATGAACAGATGTCAGTTGCTTCATAACTAATTTTTAAAAAGAAATCAAGATGTTAGTTTTGAGGGGACGATGCCCCTAAGGAATTATTTTGGGGAGGGATGTGGCGTGCCCCCTACATCCCTCCCCACGGGCCAGGCACGGTCATAAATTTTATAAGAATGTCGANTGGGGAGGGATGTGGCGTGCCCCCTACATCCCTCCCCACGGGCCAGGCACGGTCATAAATTTTATAAGAATGTCGATCAAAACATTTGCACGGCTCATGACTTGGTAGAGGGGCCTTGCCACACCAGTGAATTGCTTAATAGCTGATTACAGAAAATACAGATTATAGTCTATTCGCGGTTTCTTCACACTTTTTGAATCAAACCTTCGAAAAATCACCCTATATACAACGTGTTATCTTGTTTCCTAAATATGTCATATATCACAATCGTTTTACACTTCTGTTAACATAAACGTACCTTATTTTTGGCTAAATTAAATTTTTACTAATATTATAATAATAANTCGTTTTACACTTCTGTTAACATAAACGTACCTTATTTTTGGCTAAATTAAATTTTTACTAATATTATAATAATAAATTAAAATATGTTATTTATAATAAATATGATAAAAACAGAGAGAAAATAGGTGTGTTGGTAGTGCCTAGTGAGAAATAGTTCTTATGCAAAATATTATTATACTGAGTGCGCACGAATGCGGTACGCAGCGTTGGTGTAATTTTCGAGACTTGGTTAAGCTTCGTTGTATGAGGTGAAGGAGTTTCTTGGAAGTAGAACTTTAACAGGGCTTCCGAAAAGTTGGAAGTAATCGTGAATGGACCATATATGGTTATTCTGATGCAGAGTCTCAGGAATTCCGATACTGTGTTGTAATGTCGCATGGTTACAAGTTCAGTGCTAAGATTTTTGACCACCGATATACTTCAGACGCCCATCTTCAGTGACCTAGGAACAGGCCAAACCAAAAACACTTATCGGACAGTATTTCTGATAAACTTAATGGCTTTTAGCACGCTCTCTCTTAGATGGTCGCAAGAACCCTCACGTGCCATTGCCAACATGGAGCACAGTATTTCAGTTCTCATCCCTAAACATTATTTGAACCAGTCCTGCCAAATTGCTCTTGACATAAACAGAAGCTTAGTCACAAATATATGCAAATTAATAATACGTCACTAATAAATTTGGCGCATTAATATGATCAACTATCAACTTCATCACTGGTTGCGCCATGTTAGACGATATAGTCTCTTGGGTCATTTTGATATTAAGTATAAACCTCTCAAAAGATATATCCAGTATGCATATTATAAATATACAAGATTGTGTAAAGAGGGGTTGCTTATTAAATGCTCAGCTATGTTTATATGTTGATTCAATAAAGTAGTTAAGTGACATAATGACTGAATCCAAACAAGGCATATATATAACGAAATAACTGTATTTGTAGAGCCCGCTCAGCGTCGACAAAAGTACATGTTATACTATAGTGCTTCAGGGAGCGCGAATACTTTATTACAATGTTGGGAAATTTGCCTTTCAGGATCTGGATGAAATAGAAAATAAAATAATAAAACATAATATGGATCACCCTTACGCAAGTATTTGTATTTGTCACTATCCATTTGACAACACTGTTNACGTCTTTGTATGTGTCACTATCCATTTGACAACGCTGTTAATTATAGGAAAATGAGCAACTTAAAGTGTTCTACAACATCTCGAATTACGTAATTTTTGTATCACTTCATTTATGCTAAATTTAACATCAAAACACCCTGAATTTAAGTTTATAAAATATACTCGTACACCAGCTAAGCTGCGAGCCTAACGACCTGCATGGCAGGATGCCCTCTCGCATAACTTTCTTTCGGGGTGTTGTTTAGTGTTTGTGGCATGACACGTGACACTCGATAAACATCCTGCCTGGAGGCGGACTAAGTTACCATGTAAAACTACTCGGAATAATGTGGTGGTGGGAGTGGAGAGATTTGGGCGGCTCTTAACACCGAGGTCTTGAGAGCCGACGAGTATGAAGTCAGCCGGAATGCAACAGNAACATCCTGCCTGGAGGCGGACTAAGTTACCATGTAAAACTACTCGGAATAATGTGGTGGTGGGAGTGGAGAGATTTGGGCGGCTCTTAACACCGAGGTCTTGAGAGCTGACGAGTATGAAGTCAGCCGGAATGCAACAGTGGTGGAAACGGGAGATACCCGAGAAAACCCGCCGACGAACGGCATCGTCCAGCACGATTCTCTCGTGCGAAAATCCGAGAGTGACTACACCGAGAATCGAACCCGATTCGCTAACCATCCTCCGCTCATCAGACTGGAGATGTAGTGACGTCGCCCGTACTCGGAATACATTTCCAGACACTACACTCAAAGTATACCGACGCGACGTACAATTATTATCTATGTAACACGGCCCTGCTGGCACTAAAATTAGAACGGCTATGGATCTGAAATTAAAAAATGAGAATTACCAGATAATCAAATAAGTTTTAACTACCTGCAGTGTGTAACGCGCCATTAGCTGCAATAAATGCTACAGTTTCAATTGCATTCTAATAACATTTTTTTGACTCAATCGGTTTTTGAAATACTATGCCTGGCAGTAAAGACTATTATTTATTGTGGCATTATGTGTATAGTNTTTTGACTCAATCGGTTTTTGAAATACTATGCCTGGCAGTAAAGACTATTATTTATTGTGGCATTATGTGTATAGTATATTCACGGTTTCTTCACACTTTTTGAATCAAACCTTTGAAAAGTCACCCTATGTATGACGTGGCTGTTTTTATCCTAATTATATTATGCATCACAAGCGTTTTATACTTTTGTTGACATAAAAGAACATATAAGTATCTAAGTCTTAGTTAAACTGAAATGTTATTTGTAATATATCTGTAAATTTTAATATATTATTTATAACTTATATGAATAAAAACAGTGAGAAAATAGCTGTGTTGGCAATGCTTAGTAAGAAATAGTTCTCATTGAAAATATTACTAAACTGAGTGCGCACTAATTTTGTGCGTTGTCCCTTCGGTGAGGCGGAGGAATATCGTATAAGTAGAACTGTAGCAAGGCTTCGGAAAATTTGGAAGTAACCGTGAACGGACAATGTACGCAAATAACAGACGGTTGGTTGTGCTGACTGTGGTGTTGTTTGTCGCAGGCGAGCAGCCTGAGGCGGTGACCGGTGACAGCTCTCTACGGAATGTCAACAAGGGCCCGGTGTCGGCGCCACGGTCAGGAGGAAGCAGCCGTGTGTGGACATGGCTCACGTTGCGAAGCCAGACCTCGACCGCGCCGTGCCAGATCGGCCCGTCCAACCCCGGCACACCAGTTCAGAACCACTACACGGTGGACGAGGCGTACGCGGCCGTGGGGGAGGCGCTGTACGCAGAGCTCGACAGGGAGTCCGCCCACAGCCCAGCCTACCAGAACACGGGGTACAACGGCTCGGACTTGGAGCCGGACCTCGCCGTCTCCTCGGCCCCGAGCAGTGCTTATTACTCGGATCTGTCGTGTCCGGACAGGACCTACGAAGCTATTGGCATGGCGCATGTGCCCAGTGCTGGTTGGGAGGGAGGGGATGCGGTGCAACGCAGGACGCAATCCACTCGGCTAGCCGCGATAACAGAGACGACCTCTGTACCTTCGGACTATGTGTGACTGTTCTAATTAGTTGAACGATATTGCCTTTTGATACGTGCTTGAAGAAGGTATATGTAATTTTATTGGTGTCATATACCAGAGTAATTAACCGAAATAAAAACTATGTATTGTTTTTCAAATAAAAAGTGTGTGATTTGTTCTATACGTAGGACTATCTGGCAATGTTTATATTCATGCGAACTTTATGAAGCCATGTTAACATATATTTTCCCTCTTCTACGCTATAAAGTGCTGTGTTATAACTTCTNTCATGCGAACTTTATGAAGCCATGTTAACATATATTTTCCCTCTTCTACGCTATAAAGTGCTGTGTTATAACTTCTAAACTGACCTAAAAATTTTAAATACAACCCCACAAATGTAGACTGAAGAGCCAAAAAAACTGGTACACCTGCCTGGTATGTAGGAGGCAATTCACACCATGAATCCTGTAGTTCACAAATCCAATCTGCGCCAATTTGAGAAAGGGTTGCACGTCTGTCACGTTAAATGATTCTCGTCAGTCGTCGTTTGTCCCGTTCTTTCCCGATCTTTTTCCAGCCGCAGCGATGTCGAAGATGTGATGTTTTACCGGATTCCCGATATTCACGGTACACTCGTGAAATGGTCGTACGCGAACATCCAAATGTTATCGCTACCTCGGAGATGCTATGTCCCGTCCCTCGTGCGTCGACTGTAACACCACGTTCAAACTCACTTAAATCTCGATAACCTGCCNGGAGATGCTATGTCCCGTCCCTCGTGCGTCGACTGTAACACCACGTTCAAACTCACTTAAATCTCGATAACCTGCCACTGTAGTAGCAGTAACCGATCTAGCTGCCAACCGCATCGCGTTACTCTGATTGGTTCCATACCTCCGTTATTTGCACACGCAAGCCTATGCCAGTTTTTTGGCTCTTCAGTGTACAATAAAATGTTTTCTAAAATGGTTTAACAAGGCCAATGTTACAAACTTGAAGATGTGCTAGAAGATGTGGAAAGCATAACCTTTTATCAGGAAACTTCTGGCATTGTCTAGGCAATGCTGTTGTAAGTCACACAAGAAAGAAAACACTACGAATATTGGGGCCGCGGTGGCTGAGAGGTTAGCCTGCTCGCCTCCCACCCAAGGCGAATCGGGTTCAATCCCCGGCCGGGTCATTGGATTTTCGCATGTGAGAATCGTGCCGGACGATGCCGCTGATCGGCGGGCTATCTCGGGGATCTCACCCCCCCCCCTTCATTCCGGCGGTGCTCCATACTCACCTCAATCACCTCCAGCGGCTCTCAAGACTTCGCTGTTGTTCAAAATACTTTGCCCTATTTTATTGTTCCATCTTATTTGTGAAGCATTGACAAGCTTACGTTAGCACACATCGGGAATTTTCCAGGGGTGGATATCTTAGAGTAACCTATATACACTAAACTTAAAAATATAGGTTACTCTAAGATAACGTATATGCGAGGAAGTAACGCCTTGCTTTCGGATACTTATCTACCGGGTATTGATTATGGGAACTGTGTCAATAACGATATTTGCCCAAGGAACACATTGATAATCTTTAATTTAATTAATTTTTAATGTTACTATACGAAAAAAGATAACTTTATGTTATTTCCATAACATTACTTAATAAATTTTTTTCGACAGAACCAATGTAAAGGTATTTTGAACATTTCGTTACAAAGTATATCTACCGTTTCCGCAAAAACGGAAAGCGTTTTGTTATTTTCAGTGATGTTGCTGATCTGGTGACATTTTTCACTGAAACAGATACAACGTGTTTCTAAAAATCACCGACAAACTCCTTATAAAAAAATAAGCAGAAAATTTAAAGGACACTTTATAACAAAATGCGGTATTAAGGGAGAAATGAGCCCTTGGAAATTGTAATCTCCCGAAATATCAGAAAATAAATAACATTAAATGACAATACTCCGAAAATTGTTTTCTGTTATCGGAATCCTCGACCTACAGCAAACGTTTGTGTATACCTTCCACGGCAATGAAAATAACAGGGATGGCCACCCTATTATTGTGTACGACTTTTGTACCGTCCGGATATTGGAACGTTTGATGCTGGCCTATTGAGCAGTATCACTTAAGTATCAAAAATGGTCCTCTTGTTTCAAGTACGTAGGGCCCACTGTTTTCGTTCAAAACACACATGAAGCTTCGGCCCGACATTACAGTCCATAGAACGTAGGTCACACTATACGCATGAGTCTGTGTTTGGCTGCTGGGTCCACTGCACAAGCCATTTTAACACTCACTGTAANCCTCTTGTTTCAAGTACGTAGGGCCCACCGTTTTCGTTCAAAACACACATGAAGCTTCGGCCCAACATTACAGTCCATAGAACGTAGGTCACACTATATGCATGAGTCTGTGTTTGGCTGCTGGGTCCACTGCACAAGCCATTTTAACACTCACTGTAAACAGCCTGTACTGCACATTCATAAGCTTACAGTACGTTTAGTAGTATGGTTAATTTTTGTTGTTTTCAAATGAACACAGTTTATGCTACACCTCTTGGTTCTCGAGAAATTGATGTTTAATGTTCGAAACAAATAATGTGTTATGCCTGCGACTTAGGCAACACTCACCACACATGTTGTGGTGCAGAGTGGCACCGGAGGGGCACTAGTGACCAGGACTTCGAAAGTAACATACGACCCAAGAATTGCAAGATCATAGCAACTGTTCGAACGNCAGGGGCACTAGTGACCAGGACTTCGAAAGTAACATACGACCCAAGAATTGCAAGATCATAGCAACTGTTCGAACGCAATACCACCAGCTGCAAGATAGGCATCGTATCTCTGTGACATCGACTGACGCATATTACTGAATACGCCGTTTATCGCTCAAATGTGGTCAGNCCCCCGAGCACGACAGAAGTGCCAAAAGACGACGTGGAATGGACTCGACTAATCTCTGAAGGTATGCAGGAGGCAATTCACACCATGAATCCTGCAGTTCACAAATCCAATCTGCGCCAATTTGAGAAAGGGTTGCACGTCTGTCACGTTAAATGATTCTCGTCAGTCGTCATTTGTCCCGTTCTTTCGCGATCTTTTTCCGGCCGCAGCGATGTCAAAGATGTGATGTTTTACCGGATTCCCGATATTCACGGTACACTCGTGAAATGGTCATACGCGAACACCCAAATGTTATCGACACCTCGGAGATGCTATGTCCCATCTCTCGTGCGCCAACTATAACACCACGTTCAAACTCACTTAAATCTTGATAACCTGCCATTGTAGCAGCAGTAACCGATCTAGCTGCCGACCGCATCGCGTTACTCTGATTGGTTCCATACCTCCGTTATTTGCACACGCAAGCCTATGCCAGTTTTTTGGCTCTTCAGTGTACAATAAAATGTTTTCTAAAATGGTTTAACAAGGCCAATGTTACAAACTTGAAGATGTGCTAGAAGATGTGGAAAGCATAACCTTTTATCAGGAAACTTCTGGCATTGTCTAGGCAATGCTGTTGTAAGTCACACAAGAAAGAAAACACTACGAATATTGGGGCCGCGGTGGCTTAGAGGTTAGCCTGCTCGCCTCCCACCCAAGGCGAACCGGGTTCAATCCCCGGCCGGGTCATTGGATTTTCGCATGTGAGAATCGTGCCGGACGATGCCGCTAGTCGGCAGACTATCTCGGGGATCTCCCGCTTCCCCCGCCTTTTCATTCCGGCGGTGCTCCATACTCACCTCAATCACCTCCACCGGCTCTCAAGACTTCGCTGTTGTTCAAAATACTTTGCCCTATTTTATTGTTTCATCTTATTTGTGAAGCATTGACAAGCTTACGTTAGCACACATCGGGAATTTTCCAGGGGTGGATATCTTAGAGTAACCTATACACACAAAACTTAAAAATATAGGTTACTCTAAGATAACGTATATGCGAGGAAGTAACGCCTTGCTTTCGGATACTTATCTACCGGGTATTGATTATGGGAACTGTGTCAATAACGATATTTTCCCAAGGAACACATTGATAATCTTTAATTTAATTAATTTTTAATGTTACTATACGAAAAAAGATAACTTTATGTTATTTCCATAACATTACTTAATAAATTTCTTTCGACAGAACCAATGTAAAGGTATTTTGAACATTTCGTTACAAAGTATATCTACCGTTTCCGCAAAAACGGAAAGCGTTTTGTTATTTTCAGTGATGTTGCTGATCTGGTGACATTTTTCACTGAAACAGATACAACGTGTTTCTAAAAATCACCGACAAACTCCTTATAAAAAAAAATAAGCAGAAAATTTAAAGGACACTTTATAACAAAATGCGGTATTAAGGGAGAAATGAGCCCTTGGAAATTGTAATCTCCCGAAATATCAGAAAATAAATAACATTAAATGACAATACTCCGAAAATTGTTTTCTGTTATCGGAATCCTCGACCTACAGCAAACGTTTGTGTATACCTTCCACGGCAATGAAAATAACAGGGATGGCCACCCTATTATTGTATACGACTTTTGTACCGTCGGGATATTGGAACGTTTGATGCTGGCCTATTGAGAAGTATCACTTAAGTATCAAAAATTGTCCTCTTGTTTCAAGTACGTAGGGCCCACCGTTTTCGTNCAAAAATGGTCCTCTTGTTTCAAGTACGTAGGGCCCACCGTTTTCGTTCAAAACACACATGAAGCTTCGGCCCAACATTACAGTCCCTAGAACGTAGGTCACACTATATCCATGAGTCTGTGTTTGGCTGCTGGGTCCACTGCACAAGACATTTTAACACTCACTGTAAACAGCATGTACTGCACATTCATAAGCTTACAGTACGTTTAGTAGTATGGTTAATTTAACAACAAAAGTTTACTTGTGTCAATATGCTACACCTCTTGGTTCTCGAGAAATTGATGTTTAATGTTCGAAACAAATAATGTGTTATGCCTGCGACTTAGGCAACACTCACCACACATGTTGTGGTGCAGAGTGGCACCGGAGGGGCACTAGTGACCAGGACTTCGAAAGTAACATACGACCCAAGAATTGCAAGATCATAGCAACTGTTCGAACGTAATATCACTAGCTGCAAGATAGGCATCGTATCTCTGTGACATCGACTGACGCATATTACTGAATACGCCGTTTATCGCTCAAATGTGGTCAGCAGCACCGATTATTCTCTGAACGAGATCCTCTTCTGATTCCACAGGTGTCGCGTACACGCGCGTTTTAATGTAGCCTCACAAGAAAAAATTCAGTGGCGCCAGATCCGGGGATCTTGCAGGCCATGGGGCAGGACTTCCGCGGCCAGTCCAGTGACCACCAAGCTGTGTATTCAAGTACTCGAGCACAATTATTGCGGAGTGTGCCGGCGCACCGTCATGTTGTAGCCACATACGTCGGCGAATGTCAAGCGGGACATCTTCCAGCAATTCAGGTAATGTTTCCTGCCGAAATGCCACGCGTGTATCTTCGGTTAGCCATTGTGGTAGGAAGTGGAGTCCAAGTAACACATCGCCAACTAGACCACACACACAGAAAATCGTACCTGGTAACCGGACGTGTGGGTGGCATGCGGATTGCCATCGGGACACATGCATGTTATGTACATTGTACATTCCGACACGTGTGGAAAGCGCTTCATCTGTGTACAGGATACGAGAGACTCAGCCACAGCCACACACTTCCATTTAAAATACATTGGGCCAGTGACCCCATATAAACACTATTCTGATCATTTTTTTGGCCGTACTCGATATTAAGGTATTGTGATTACTTCGTTACAATCCATGCCGTTACCACAAAATAGAAATTTTTCTGTTATTTCAGTGATGTTATTCATCGAATAACTTAATTTTCCGTATCGTATATGAAGATGCATTGAATAATTTGCTACAATATGTACCGTTTTCGCGAAAATGGACAGATGTTTCNACCGTCATGTTGTAGCCACATACGTCGGCGAATGTCAAGCGGGACATCTTCCAGCAATTCAGGTAATGTTTCCTGCAGAAATGCCACGCGTGTATCTTCGGTTAGCCATTGTGGTAGGAAGTGGGGTCCAAGTAACACATCGCCAACTAGACCACACCACACACACACAGAAAATCGTACCTGGTAACCGGACGTGTGGGTGGCATGCGGATTGCCATCGGGCCACACATGCATNACACACACACAGAAAATCGTACCTGGTAACCGGACGTGTGGGTGGCATGCGGATTGCCATCGGGCCACACATGCATGTTATGTACATTGTACATTCCGACACGTGTGGAAAGCGCTTCATCTGTGTACAGGATACGAGAGACTCAGCCACAGCCACACACTTCCATTTAAAATACATTGGGCCAGTGACCCCATATAAACACTATTCTGATCATTTTTTTGGCCGTACTCGATATTAAGGTATTGTGATTACTTCGTTACAATCCATGCCGTTACCACAAAATAGAAATTGTTCTGTTATTTCAGTGATGTTATTCATCGAATAACTTAATTTGCCGTATNTGATCATTTTTTTGGCCGTACTCGATATTAAGGTATTGTGATTACTTCGTTACAATCCATGCCGTTACCACAAAACGGAAATTGTTCTGTTATCGAATAACTTAATTTGCCGTATCGTATATGAAGATGCATTGAATAATTTGCTACAATATGTACCGTTTTCGCGAAAATGGACAGATGTTTCTTAGTTTTAGTGATGTTGCTGATCATATAACATTATTCGCGGAACCCTACAAAACCGTTTATATCGAAGCAGCAGAGATTGTTGGAGTTTGCTAATAATGTTATTCACTGATATCATAAGACATAAATTATGCTCATGTATATTTGGCGGAGTAAAAAATTAACTTCTTAATTCAAAATACGGTATACGTATGATGCAAAATGTTACAATTGGTTAATACGGGAAAGTNTCATAAGACATAAATTACGCTCATGTATATTTGGCGGAGTAAAAAATTAACTTCTTAATTCAAAATACGGTATACGTATGATGCGAAATGTTACAATTGGTTAATACGGGAAAGTCTTGATGAACCTCAAAGATGACGTATTTAACTGCTTTTAACGAAAGCATTTATTATATTTATTGTCGAAAACGTTTCTTCGGGTCAGTAAAATGCGATATATGTACATATAATATCGTTATTCACACTAGTGGTAAACACACCCAATAAGAGCCATACAGAAAATATNATGCGATATATGTACATATAATATCGTTATTCACACTAGTGGTAAACACACCCAATAAGAGCCATACAGAAAATATTTTTTTTAACTCTTCACACTGTATTCACGGAACAGTATGCTGCTGTTACTATTATTACAAAGTAGCCTACTTGCAGAAAATTATACAGTTCTCTAAATGCTGTTTTAATTAATTGGGTGTAGATACGGGAATACATGTATATAAACCGTGGCCACAGTAAACTCTGGCCCTTTTTAACTGAATATCCTTTGTAGGATATAATCCACTGCTGACAACAAGAGACTCAGCTACATACATAAGTGCATCATTGCTTTCTCTCCACTTTTGACACCGAGAGTCAGGGAACAGCATTGAAAGTGATTCGAATTTGGAAATAATGTATCCGGGGAAACAATGTCATTCTTATGTTGCTGAACTGGATGGAAAGGGGGAAAATATGTTCACATGAAATTGAATCTAGAAATACGTTTCAATTCAGATTCACTCGCTCTTTAACAGCAGTCGGAACCGAAGCTATATCCGGAAAAAAAAATTGAACCGGAACACGTGAAAGGTATTCCACAAGACTGAAATTCGTTAAGTAGTAAAATTCCAATTCAAGTCTGGTCTGAAATCAGACAATAATCCCCAAATTTTCCGATGTGAAAATAAAATTTATGTATGGAAATATTTCATATAAGGACTGTAACTACTATGTAGGTTTAGCTGGTTCTAGCACAGGTGAGAGGGGATGTGGATCGGAGATATATCCACNAAGGACTGTAACTACTATGTAGGTTTAGCTGGTTCTAGCACAGGTGAGAGGGGATGTGGATCGGAGATATATCCACCATCTTCGGTAATGTAATGGTGGTCATCTTGTCATGGCTATCTTGGGTGTCATTGACATTGATCTTGGCTTGTCGACCGTCTTGTTTTTTGTCACATNGGTCATCTTGTCATGGCTATCTTGGGTGTCATTGACATTGATCTTGGCTTGTCGACCGTCTTGTTTTTTGTCACATTTTTTTTCTACTCGCCATTTTGTTTCATATTTTTAGTAGCTGTTTTGTTTCTGCTTGACTCNTTTTTTTCTACTCGCCATTTTGTTTCATATTTTTAGTAGCTGTTTTGTTTCTGCTTGACTCGTGGGTTCACACCAATTGTTACTGGTTTGTTGTATATGTAGTGGTTGGCTCACTCGCACCTACTTGCATATTTATGGTAAGAAAAGTCAAATATCTCTCTCCCTTTCTCTCTCTCTCTCTCTCTGAAGGATGAAGCGGCGAATCACCGATCTGTGGGCTGTGGAGCAGATGTTCAGAAGTCTCAGATATCGGATCAATCTTTCAATCCATCATCAATCCATTGTCAATCCATCGGTTTAGAAAAACCATTCATTCACCAACTGTCTCAACATTTGTACTTAAAGTGCATTTATACTTAAAGTTTTCAATTATATTCTGTGTGCTGAATATTAACCAGTTGGAAATGCCGAACATACCAAACCAGCATACTACTAGCCCACCAAATACCCACACCAAACACCCAGGCCAACCAACCATATGTCAAATATGCCTCAAAATGCATCAAAAAACCTCAATACGAAACTTAGAAACCTCAAAAAAGAAACCTCAAAACAAAATCCCAAAAGAATCCTCGATAAA